>CABHPR010138490.1:0-17324 GCA_902168415.1 Peromyscus melanophrys
TGTGTGTGTATGTGTGTGTATGTGTATGTGTGTGTATGTGTGTGTGTGTGTGTGTGATATGTGTGTGCATGCGTGTGTGTGTGTGTGTGTGTGTGTGTGTACTGTAGTTCTGGGGACTGAACCTGGTTTTGTGTGTGTGTGTGTGTGTGTGTGTGTGTGTGTGTGTGTGTGTATGTGTGTGTGTGTGTGTGTGTGAGTGTGTGTGTGTGGTGGTGATGGTAGGGATAGCCCACTTGACAACAATCTAAACATTTGTTTCAGTCTTACATATCTTTTGTTCCCTCGCATATGAATACATCCAGCAAGAAAGAGAAAAACAAAATATCTTATAATTTAAGAATACTTAAATTAAACTACAATTAAAGAATTACAAGGTGTCTCTTTGCTGCCCTGGCCCAGGCTGGCCTGGAACTCACAGATCTCTGCCTGCCTCTGTCCCCCCAGCTCTGAGATTAAAGGCGTACACCATCAGGTCTGGTTTTCTTTCCTTTTCTTATGTTTCCTAGCTATGGGTGATAGATTGTATTTATTTATTTATTTATTTATTTATTTATTTATTTATTTATTTGTTTTGATTTTTCGAGCCAGGGTTTCTTTTGGTGCCTGTCGTGGATCTCACTCTGTAGACTAGGCTGGCCTCGAACTCACAGAGATCCATCTGGCTCTGCCTCCCGAGTGCTGGGATTAAAGGTGTGCGCCACTGCCACCCGACAAAAAGATCCCCTTCCTTTTATTTTTATTTTGTTTGTTTGTTTTTCAAGACAGGGTTTCTCTATGTAGTCCTGACTGTCCTGGAACTTGCTCTGTAGACCAGGCTGGCTGGAACTCGGAAATATGCCTGCCTCTGCCTCTGCCTCTGGAGTGCTGGGACCAAACATGTGTGCCACCACACTGCCGAGCCCCCTGCTTCTTATAAACCAAATTAGTGATTGTAATCTACAGTAAAAGATCAAGAAAAGTAGCCAGGTATGGTGTAGTGGATAATCTCTCAGCCAGTGACTTTGGGCTACCTGGCCCCATAGAGACGGTGCTCCTTGTCTGCCTATGTGACCTCTTAAAAGGGAAGAGAAAGGAGGGTCTGGAGCTCTTAGATATGGAAGGCTTCCTGACGAACAGTTCGGCGACCTGGTCTGGAGCTTTCCCCATCTTTCCCTGGAAGGTAACGGTATCAATTCATTTAGTACTGGTGAGTGTGTGATCCCTATTTCATCCCTTAATAAGTCTTCTTCCTAGACATCCATGGATTTCTCATATTAGTATGGTGGCTCATTCTTGTAATCCCAGGACTTGGGAGTCTGAGGCTGGAGAACTGCAATGAGCTTGAGGCCAGCCTGAGCTACCCAGTGAGTTCCAAAACAGCCTGACTCTGCTTTAAGAACAAAACCAAAAAGATCCCAAGAAGAGTACTAGTTCTATTTAATTTAGTTCACATCAGACTTCTGCATGACTACCATTAATTTACAACGTAATTTAAATAATTAAAAAAGAATAAGGCCTTCTTGATGATGTTGGAGATAAATATAACCAGAAAGTGTACACTAACTGTATCTGAGTGTTCCAGAACATATCAGTTAACCACCAATACACAATTAACACTAATTTAAAACTACTGCAAGAACAACTGTTACTACTAAACACCATGCTGTGATACGTTGTTCTAAGGAAACCCTTTTTAGAGGGTCTGAGCAGTGTTAACCAATAGTGTGACTCCATCCCAAAGGATAGTTCCAACATAATGCACAAGTATTTTCAGTTGTGTGTATCCAGACAATGTATAATGCTGCCCCATAAAACGTGGTCACTTCTGAAGTAAACAGCTGTCCTGAGAAAGCCTCACAGGTTAGTGAACCACTTGGGAATATGTCACTGTGGACAGACTAGCGTCACTGTGGGCTCTTTATTCCAGAGCTTTCCAGAACAGATTAGATCTTATTTTTGCATCTCTGAGTTCTCTTCACACCGTGAGACACACTGGGTTATCGTTGCCAGGAAAGGGCTTTGTTTCTGTTCTCTTTAAAATTTTTCCAAAATAAACATGAAATTTTTTTTAATCAAAAAGAGAGGGAGAGATGAGAGACAGCCAAGAGGCAGGAAGGCAGGCCAGCCAAGCTGGCAGGCAGGCAGGAAGGAAGGAAAGAAGGGGGAAGAAAGGTTGAGGAAAACGAGATCATTTATTAAAGATCTTTTTCTAATGGGTAAATGCAATTTAATTTGCCAGTCTCTAGTTCCTCCTTCCTCCTGAGAATAGGAAAGTTATTCAGTGTGTGACCTGGTAAACATGTCAAAAGTTATCAAACAACCCTACAGTGACAGTCCTAGGGAATAAGATGCCCAGTGCTTTTTTTTTGTTTTGTTTTGTTTTGTTGTTTTTTGAGACAAGGTTTCTCTGTGTAGCCCTGACTGTCCTAGAACTCGCTCTGTAGATCAGGTTGGCCTTGAACTCACAGAGATCTGCCTGCCTCTGCCTCCCAAGTGCTGGTGCTGGGATTAAAGGCATGTGCCGCCACCACCTACCTGGCCAGTGCTTTGTTTTATCCTGTTCTGGTTTTTTTTTTTTTTTTTTTTTTTTTTTTTTGTTTGTTTGTTTTAAATCAGGACTAGGCCAGGTAATCCAGGAGACAGGGCTAGTCTCCAACTATTAATCCTCCTGAGTATTGAGATTACCCAAGCTCAGCGTTGATTAAAGTATAGATAATGAGTCTTCTTGTAGATTTCTATCAGGAGCTGTGTATTGAATTCATACAATAAAGCCAATTTTTTTGACAGTATAAGATGTTTAAAATTTTAACAGTTTAGCCGGGTGGCATTGTCGCACACCTTTAATCCCAGTGCTCAGGAGGCAGAGCCAGGTGGATCTCTGTGAATTCGAGGCCAACCTGGTCTACAGAGCAAAATCCAGGACAGGCACCAAAACTACACAGAGAAACCCTGTCTCGAAAAAACAACAAAAAAACCCCAAAACAACAAAAAAAATTTAACAGTTTAATTCTGTATTTATGAATTCATCATAGAAAGAGTCTTACATAAGGAAGTTAGAAATAATATAAATCCAGTTTTAGAATAGGGCATCAAGTACAGTACATTCATTAAACAGAAACTTATGCTAGCTTCAAACAGGTATTTTCAGAGAAGGTACATGCTTGCAGATAACTGGAAACTTTCACAGGAGTGCCATTCCAACGACAAAATCATTTTTTAAAAGAAATTTCAAAATTTCAAGGCCTCTGATTGTAAATCAGTTGATAAAGTTTCTTTGTTTTGTGTTTTCCTTTTGTTTGTTTGTTTTGGTTTGGTTTTTTTGAGACAGAGTCTCATGGAGCCAGCCTGTCTCAACTACATTGTGAGCTAGCCTGGGCTATGTGAGTGAGACCCTGTCTCAAAGAAACATGACAAACAACAGCAACAAAATTATTACGACTTTTTAAAAAACTCACTGTGTAGACCAGGCTGGCCTTGAATTTACAGAGATCCACCTGCCTCTGTCCCCTTAGTGCTGGGACTACTACCATGCCACACCCAATAATACTTTTTTTTTTTTTTAAAGAGACAAGATCAAGCTGCAGCAGGAGTACAGGGCACACTCATGGGTGTGGTTATTATGATCAGCACGTGCACCTTGGAGACCCCTGGCTTCAAAGAACATTGAAGCCATGCCTCGAGAGGACCCAGAGCAGCACGCCACAGCCACACTAAGCAGCCTGAATTCTTGCATCCAGGGTATCCTCTTGCTCTACCCCCTCGGGAAGTTGTCTTTAGAGGCACTAGTCACCGTGCCCGGCTCCAAATGTATTTTTAAAAACTGAGAAATGCAGTCATAACGTCTTAACAGAAGTGGCTGTGGTAGCATGGAAAGGACTGGAAGTTCTGAGGTAGACGGACAGGGCAGGAGCCTGCTGTCAGGTGAACAGTTCCTGTTAATTAAGTCCCAGAGCTCTGCCGGCTCCTTGCAGAGTTAACAAGTGTGAGTTACCTTCTGCCGGGTCACGCCAGGGACAAGGGAGGGCTGAGATGTGCCCAGCTGCTCATGGGGACTCCAAGAGGAAGGAAAGGAGAAGTCAGGGCCTGGAGGACTCAAAATTGCCTCCATGGTTTTAGATTTAAAGTTTTTTTTTCCCATTTCTAAGCATAATTGATATTACTCGGACCCTGCTGCTTTCTCTGATTAGAAAGAAAAGATTAATTGCTGCGCTTTGCTCCTCACAAGACATTTCCTGAGATATCCTGTGCTTTGTTAACCAGCTATTCAACAGCTCAATTAAAAATAAGAATTATAAATATGTAAGATGAAGTCTCAAGAGGTCTTAGATTTAGATTTTTTACCCAAATAAATGCTAATAAAATAAAGCCAGAATGCTGAAATAATTTAAAAAATCTGAACAATCCATTATACTAGTGGCTCTACTTTTGTGAATATCTGAAAATGTTCATAATGACAGAAAATTATTAAATTGATTTTTCTTTTTAAAAATTAATCTTTAAGCCAGCATACAAAGTAGTATGTCTCATTATGACATTTTCATACATACTTTGCTCTTAGTTATTGAATGAAAAAAAAAAAAAGGACGTGACTGTTCTTAGGTGTGGTGGAGGAGAAGGTTTGTTGAAGATAAAAGGGAGAGCATAGCCAGAGGCAGAGACATCTGGGAGAGTCCAGAGTGGACGTGACCCTGAACCATGTGAGAAGAGGGGGAGGGGAGAAGGAGGAGGAGCTGCCAACCAAGAGGGGTAGCCTGGGCCAAGAGACTGACAGAGAGAAGCAGAGTCAAAGTGGCTGGATTATATAGGGACGGGCAGCCCAGCCCCTGGGCTGGAGAAATGGGGGGGGTGGGTATGCCAGCCATACCCTGTAACAGGTAGGGACTGAGGGATGCTGGGAGAACCTGGTAGCCAGGTCCAGTTTGATACCTTAAATAGGCACCTCAGCCATTTGTCTCAGGGTCTGAGACCTGACATCCGTCACTCTCTCCCCATCCTGCCCCACCCCTTGGCTTCTGTTTTCCATCCCCAAAACCATCTTTTAACCTCACATTTTTTACCTACCGCTTTTTATCTTTCTTTACCCTCCACTTCCCCTCCCCTAAGATCTCTTTCTACCTCTCATAGTCCTCCTTCTAATTTTCTCACGCACACACACACACACACATATGCACACACACACACACACACACACATATGCACACACATGCACACTCACAAGCACTCATCCCTGGGTTCTGATCCACAGCCCAGGGTGGCTATATGAAAAGAACTAACTGGCATTCATATCTTCCTTAATAACAAAAAACTTTTATCTCACATTGAATTTGCTGCTGTGCTTATTATATTCACTTGAAAATTAAATGAAAATAATTTGGAGAGGGTTGAAATAGACAAAGCGTCAGTATTCCAACACCACAGGGGCCTGCTCCATGCCCCCAGATTTGCACATCCTAAATCCTGACTGTGTTTCCTCCACTCTTTTGTCTCACTAGCTCTCACTATTGTCCTCCCAACTCGTGTGTGTGTGTGTGTGTGTGCCCTTGTGTTTGTCTGTGACTATGTATCTCTGTATGTCTGCATGCCTGTGTGTCTGTCTGTCTCATTCTTGAAATCCCTTGTTTCCATACTTCGCTCTGTTATTGCATTTAAAAAGCACAGAATGAAAACAGAACTTAGCTGAGAGCACTGACCATGTTTCCACGCTGTGTGGACTGTTGGAAGGGTTAACACCGGCTTACAGTAGGCTGAACATCAGACTGCAAGTTTGATTGGGACACGTGTGTGTCCTTTGGCTTCCTTTGGCTCTCTTTAGCTTAGCAACAGTCATGGACAATTGACCATGAATCTTGGGCTGTTACTGTTCTACCTGGCAACCATGAGAAAGCAACCTCTGAAGAGACGCCCTTTGATATGCCAATGAACTGCAATCATGTCAATATCAGGAGCCCTCAGGTATGCTAATGAACTCTATAGTCACATGTCAACATCCGGGAGACTGCGTGAGTAACCAAGGCTCCATGGTATCAGCAAGAGTCACTGGCAGCCTTAGTCACATGAGGCAAACATCTCTAACTATTTTTATTGTTATCTTAAATTATGAGTGGTGTGTGTGTGTGTGTGTGTGTGTGTGTGTGTGTGTGTGTGTGTGTATGGAGGCCAGAGATGTCAGAACACCCTGGAGTTGGAGTTACAGGTAGTTGTGAGCCTCCCCATGTGGTAGCTGGGAATCAAACTCAGATCCTCTGCAAGAACAGTAAGCCCTCTTCACCACTGAGACATCTCTCTGGCCCCATCTCTAACATTTTAAACATGAAGCAACCATGGCACATGGAAGATTACCAAGAACCACATAAAACTCAGCAGGCACACCTTAGTTAGTTCTTTCAAAGAGTAACCTTCTTCGGTCATTTTTCCTAGGAAATGAAGCCCTGGGAGTTAAAGCCTTTCCACTCCAAGGAAAACCATGATCCTAAACTTGGCATGTATATGCTTTCTATAAATGTTTTACCTATCTTTTGATACATACAATAGCACTGTATAATATTATTCTGAAATTTTATAAATGTTAAACAGATATTATGTTATACATAGTATTCTGCAAACCACTTTTTAAAATGAAAATTTCATGAAAAAGGAAATGAGTTCACAATTTTTAATTAAACTAATTAATTTGTTTTGTGTATTTGGTTATTTACTTTCGACACAAGGTATTACTGTATAGCCTTGCCTGACCTCAGACTTGCTATGTAACTCCGGCTTGACCTAAGACTAGTAGCTCTTTCTGCCTCAGCCCCCTGAGTGGGGGACATGCCTCCCATGCTTGGCTTCTTTCTACACTTATTCATTGAAGTTCCACAGTAAAACAGAACATTCCCTTCTCCATCTATGATAAGATGAGACATTTTGTCTCTGTCCCTGGTTCCTGGCAGAAAAATAAAACCGTAAGCACTTGGGAGTATTAGGAGTGTCTCTTGTTCTGAATGAGGCCACTCCTGGCCAGGCATCTAGAGTCTCAGAATGGGACATGATTTCCAGAAAGCCCAGGCCTCCATCAGAAAGTTGAAATGTCCAGTGTCATCCTCAGCCTCCCAGGAGGAGTCAAGGGTTGGAGACTGAGTTACTCGCCATTATCCATGACCATTCCCACGCAATGAAACGTCCATAAAAATCTACAAAGACAGGCCGTAGATTTGGCTCGGCAGATGGTGTGAGTTTGACTCCAGGAACCCCGTGGAAGGAGGGGACTAACTCCAAAAGTTGTCATTTGCCCTCCACTCACGGCACTCATATGCCCACTCACACACAACATACACACTCACAATAATGATAAGTGAAATTTAAAAATAAGTTTTCAAAGAGCTGGGTGTGGGGACACACCAAGGTAATCCTCCTGGGTGACTTAACTTAACAAGATCTGTGAGAGCCAAAGTTACATTTTAAGTTTTAATTACTGTTCCTAAAAGATTCATGAAACAAAAATGCCACTAACCTGTGAGCCCCTTGCCCAAGGACAGATACTTCCTGAGGTGTTGGAGGCTATTGTTTACAGGAGATAACAAGCCACACATTTTTATTCCCCTAAACAAGTTCGTTTGACTCCTACACCAGATGTGCTTGATCACATGTGGGCAGGAGGTTCAGAGGCAGGAAATACATCAGGATGTATGCTTGTCCCTGACTGGACCTGATGGGAAATGCGGTGAATTATAGTGAATTATGAGTTTTACTTTTTTTAAGCCCCTGCAAGGCGTGACTTGTGGCCGTTGTCTGGAAACCCAGAGATGGACTGGCCAGAGTCCATCAACCTGACCAGTATTTAATTAAAACTTGCTTCAAATTTGGCTTTAAATTGTGGTAGCAGTTTTATTCTTCACCGGTGGTATTGACACTTTCTGGGAACCGCAGCAAGATTCAGACCAGCCACCCAAACTCTAAAGCCTTAGCTCCACTTTGGAACTGGGGCTGAGAGACTGCTTCAGGAGGCACGTGCCTTGAGGTGGTCCAAGGCTCCAAGGTTGCCTTCAGTTCCAGGAGTATCAGGGTGAACTTTCATGCTGAAAAAAGTAACAAGCGTCTACAGAGGACTCCACTGAATCATAGTCTGTTTGTTCTGTGGGATCCCCATGTGAGCTTTCTGTGTTTTCTTGGTTGTATTTTTGCTGTCTCTGCTGCTGCCAGCTGACAGTCACCACCACTGCCATGGCTTATTTTATGGGCAGGTGTCTTAGTGAGGGTTTTCTACTGCTGTGAAGAGACATTTCTCTTATAAAGAAAACATTTAATTGGGATGGCTTATAACATAGGGTTGATAATTAAAAATCTATGCATAGGTAATCTTAAAGAAACTATGTAGCATGATTCTATTTTGGGATATAAGTAACCTGTGTCTTGCTGCCATCTTAGGGCAGTCACATGGCTGGCAACTGTTTTTGTTAAGCTTGGAGAAGACGGATGTCATGTGACGTCACCACCATCTTGATTAAAGGTGACTACATGGTGTGGCCCAACCAAGGAGGCAATACCAGGACTCTAAGATATTTTGGATTAGGGTGGATTTTTATATGATAATTTCTGTCCTGAAAACAAGGTTTATGAAAGATAGGATTTAAAAACAGCGCTTGTTTAATAAGACATTAAAGCTGCACCTTCATGCATTCATACGCAAGAATATACCTTGAGTTGGCAGGCAAACTTTGTAACACAAGAGCCACCCAGGTGGTACTAGTTTTAAAGATATGAGAGAGTCATGGAGAATAGCTGAGGTTTGCAAACGTGTGGCAGGGCTAGGGTTCCTAAAGAGAGCCCAACCGTGTTGAGTGACCGTGGCAGCTTTGGAGATGTGGATGCCATGTTATAGTCAACAGAAACACCAGCCACAATTAAAAGGAGCCAGCTGGAATCTAGAAGGCAGACTGTCTATGCTGCCAAAGGTGGGAACAGAGAAGTGACCCAAGCCCCACAGGATTGCGAGTGAACTCCAGATACTGAGCACTGAATCGTTTGCACTATGGGTGCTTGGTTTTGTCAAGTGCAGATCACAGTTGTAGCTCTATCTTCCCCTTTGAAGGAAAAACGGCACTTTATTTTTGATATCGCAGGATCACACAATTGAGAGATTTTAAAACTTCTTTAAGAAAAAATAAATTTTGGAATTTTACAGAATTTTTTGTTGGTTATTTATTTATTTATTTATTTATTTATTTATTTATTTATTTATTTATTTTTCTCCAAGACAGGGTTTCTCTGTGTAGCGCTGGCTGTCCTGGAACTCACTCTGTAGACCAGGCTGGCCTCGAACTCAAAGATCCATCTGCCTTGGCCTCCCAAGTGCTGAGATTAAAAGTGTGTGCCACCACAGCCTGCTCAGAAAATTTAAATGAAAAAAAAACTGTATATTTTTTAAGGAACAGCTTTTAAAATATTTAAATTTATAAGGGTATGGGACATTCTAAGTTTATAAAATGTTTTATATTATTAGTATGAGATCATAGATAGATAGATAGATAGATAGATAGATAGATAGATAGATAGATAGATAAAAAGGCTAAAGAGTTAGGGCCACAGCTATGAGCACCAAATACTAAACACCAGAAACTGGGATCTTCCTATCTTATGATGCAAAATGACCTAAGCAGTCTGGCAAAGAGCTTGGAGCAGTGGTCCTCAACCTGTGGATCAGGACCCTTTGGGGGTCAAAAGACCCTTTCACAGGGGTAGCCTGGGACCATTTCCATGTCAGGTGTTCACATTGCAACCAACCAAAGGCAAAAGCACAGTTATGAAACAGCAATGAGAATGATTTTATGGTTGGGGGTCACCACACCATGGGGAACTATGAAGAAAGGTCACAGTATTAGGAAGGTTAAGAACAACGGTCTCAGAGACTGTGTCTCCTTACTTAAGGTCTCCTCAGGCTTAAGAATGTATGTCTAGCCTCCTTTGTCTTTGCTAACTTTGTTAAGCTTTGGCTATTTTGTTAAACTGAGTTACATAAGAAAATGTGATATTCTACAGTGGTGCACTATGTGAGGACTAGAAAAGTAAAGCTGCTAGTCTCCCACAGACTATATTCATGATTAAAGTTTTATTTTGATACTAAAAGGCATTTCAATTCAGAAATTGTTATATATTTTTTAAGGCTCAAAATTAACAGAGATAAAGCTATAAAATCCTAATCTTATAAAAGCTTATAATTGTAAACCATTAAAGAAAATTAACACATGCAAGTTAATGGTCAGTCACCTTATAAAGGATCAAATTCTTTAATATGTTCAGAACGATACTTGTAGTCTCGTTAAGTATTGATGTAGTTAATTATAGGAAAAAGCTTTAATTAGTCTCCCATATATGTTTTCAAGGTTAAGCCTAAAACAAGTAACTAAAAACAAGCAAAGTTTGTTTAGCTCAGATACACTTAATAGTTAATAGTCCTCAAACTTGTCAGAGATCTGTTGAATGTGGCATTTAAAATGTTTAATGGAAAAAGCATACTATGACAGAGACCCCCAACTCCTAGCAGTAACCCCAAGGTTTCCAAAGAAGACTATGGGGCATGATAACAACTCCACCTGGATTGTGGTGACTTGAATCACTGGGAAAAATTGCCCCAATGCCTCACCTGCCACCAGAACCCTGCCAAAACTGTTGACAGTTAGGACACTGGAGAGTTGATTGCCTCCTTTGCATAAACAAAATAAGGTCAGTTCCCCATATTCCTCCTCCATGGGAAAGCCTCTCAGACCTTCTGGGCCTGGCTGCTGAAGACTAACGCTGTCCTGATACCTCTGCCCCCAATGCCATGGAGACCACAGGAATCTGGATGACTGTCTAGGTAATGGACTATGGATAGTCTCTGTCATTTTACTCCATATATAGGCCATTTGGATTATACTTCCTGCTATAATTATCCTTCTCAGATCTCTGATGGTATTGATGTTTAGGCAAATTATAGCTTTGTTAGCTCAGCACCAGGCAACCAGGTTCTTCCTCAAGGCTGCAGCCACCTTGTTAGTTCATTTCATATACAAAAATCAGGTCTTGCTTTTTCTAGAGCTACTAGGTCTCCTGCTGAGAAAACCACACAGGTTTGTCTTGCTAACATGTTTCTTATTAAAGGGTAAACAGGTTTCAGAGGTAACTTTTTACTGTTCTTTTTTAAAAAGAACTTACTTTGCAATGACTGCTCTTAGTGATAACGACTCCTGTCTCTGGGAAATGATTAGATGCAAAGAAAAAAGTTTAAAGTATATGTAGATGTATGTATAAAGGTCTGAGAATGCAAAAGATAAGTTCTGAGGGTCTATGAAAATTACTTAAGCTGTATAAACGCAAGTTGAAAAGGTATAAGAAAGTGATTTAAGGTACATGAAAAACTGGGAAATGTTTCAGACCTCTTTCTTCTTCTATGCTATTGTTAGTATAAGATCTTAAAAGTCCAGAGTTTTAGTATTGATAAATGGAGTTCTGATAAGCTGGTAGAACACTGATTGCTATCTATTATCAGTCACAAGCTCAAGATTCTAAATTTCCTTTGGTTGTCTTCTAAGTATAGACTTAAAGGTGCTTCTCATCAGGCTAAAAACATCTGTCTAATCTATATGTCTGGCTCTTTGGACAGAGGAAAAAATGTCTATACTTTTTTAACCCAAATCTATAGCTTTTGCTAGGACTCAAAGGTATGTGTCTACTCCAGCTGTTTCACAGACACGTTACCTGCTTTTTCTACAATGTGGATTCAGTATGGATTACAAATAGTGGTAATGCTAATATATCTGAAACTTTTATCTCTATTTTATAAACTAAAAATTCATGTAAATTTCAGGGAGTCAAGGGAGCTGTAAGACTTGAATCCATCTCTCACAGGTCAAACGGACTCCAGATAATTACAGTCTAAGTTTCCCCACCTATCTATCCCTGAGGATGAGCTCTCTCTCTTTCTCTCTCCCCTGGTCTTGGGACTCTTCCTTTCCCCTAACTACCAGAACTATGGGCCTGAGGGTTCCAAATGTAATATTTTCCTTTATGTTCCTAAATGTTAACTTCTGTTCCTAATCCATATCTGTCTGAGCAGATTTCCACTGACAGACACCATCCCGGAATCAGTTGCTGACTACAACCTGCTCCAAACAACTGTGAGCCCCAGACTTGCTGAAAGCAGACATGAACCAGTCCAGCTGATGTGATTTCTCCCTGACTCTTCAGTTGGGCCAGTGAACCATATGCTTCTGATGAATGTTTCATTGCCTGAATTCCCTCCCCACCTTTGACTAGCATTCTGGCCTCCCTGGGCCCTGACAAGGATGCCCTAATTTCAGCAGGAAGTAGTTACAGAAGAGAACACAGAGTCCTCAGCACTGAATAAATAAAAATGAAAACTGTGCTGGGGGTAGTGGTACATGCCTTTAATGTCAGCTTTTGGGAGGCAGAGGCAAGTGGATCCCCCCCCCCCGTGAGTTTGAGGCCAGCCTGGTCTACATAAGAGTTCTGGGAAAACTAGAGCAACTACACACAGAAAGAGATCCTGTGTTAAAAGAAAAAAGGAAAGGAAGGAAGGGAGGAAGGGAGGAAGGAGGGAGGAAGGAAGGGAGGAGGGAGAAAAGAAGGGAGGAAGGAAGGAGGGAAGGAAGGAGGGAAGGAAGGAGGGAAGGAAGGAGGGAAGGAAGCAAGCAGGCAAGCAAGCTGAAAGGAAGGAAAGAAGAGAGAAAAAGAAAATTGGCTTCTTTGCACCCCCGGATTGTAGTGGTTTGGCTATGACTCTTTGTGCTTTGATTAATATTTGGTTTCATTTTCAAGCAGAACTTTTAAATGCTGAAGACATGTGCTTGGGTAGATGGGTGAGATCCTCATTTGTGTTCTGCAATCCCCAGTTATGAGCATGATAAACTGTCACTGCTGGGCTTGGCCTTGCTACAAGCCACCGAGTGGCACTCCTCCCTGAGTTCTTGGTAGCTCCCCCTACCCAGTATCCCTCTCCTAATCCCCACCATTTCCATTTCTGCTGACTTGGAACAGTCCTTGTCAACATGCTAATCAGTGGGAAGTGGGGGAGATGGAGGCCACAGTGTGTGGAGCCAGGCGGATCAGAAATCCAGATGTGTTACCACAGCCCATAAATGTGGTTTACATAGCAAAGAAACACTCCAACCCGGTGTGGTAGCACATGCCTGTGACCTCAACACTCTGGCTACTGAGCCAGGAAGACTACCAGTTCAAGGCTAGCCTGGCCTATATAGCCAGACTTGGACTTTGTTTTAAATAACACAAAACCCCTCAGGGCAACCAAACCTCCCATGAATCTGTTTTGTAAGGTTCCTAGTTGGTCTCCAACATTCTTATCATACAATGTATGACATTTGAAGACTGGGTTTCTGTCACAGCAAGATGCAGCTGTTTATCCTCTGCCTCTAGGGCTGGGGTCAGGGTCTTTGTGCACAGGAGTCATAGACAGTGCTCCAGAGCAGATCTGAAGTGCTGAGGTTGAGCTCTGTGCTTGTCTCCCACTGGGAGCTGAACTTCAAGCAGCCTGTGACTCAGCTTCACCCTAAAGATACACTCAGGGACAGAGGTCCCTTAATCTCGAGTTCAGGACCTTGGCTGAGGAAATCTTGCATCTTCATTTTATAATACTTCCAGCTATGATGTGGAGGGATGGCTCACTGGTTAAGGACACATACTGCTCTTGCAGAGGACCTGGCATTTACATGGAGGTGGAGGAGTTGTGTGTTTACAACAACCTGTAACTACAGCTCTGAGGGATCCCACACCCTTTTCTGGCCCCTGCAAGCACTGCATACACACACACACACACAGAGAGAGAGAGAGAGAGAGAGAGAGAGAGAGAGAGAGAGAGAGAGAGAGAGAATTTAAAATAATGAAAATAAATTAAGGTGGAGCATGGTGGTGCACATCATTAATCCTAGCACTAGGGAGATGTAGACAGGTGAACTTCTGGGAGTTTGAGACTAGCTTGGTCTACATAGTGAGTTCCAGACCAGTCAAGGCTACACAGTGAGACCTTGTCTCAAAAAAAAAATTTTTTTTTTAAAAAAGAAACCTCCAGCTAAAACAAAACATTTCTTTAGTTGTGATTTCCATAACAAACCTAAGTATAGTATTGTTACCCTTCTATTTGGTTGTGTGAACCTGGGAGGGTGGAGCCTGAAACTGAGGTGGACTAAAGTCTCATGCAATAACCAACTTTATTCAGAGTGTCGGACAATTTATATTCTTAGGGAGTTCTGAGGGTTAGGTCAAGTCTTATGAGCAAAGTTCACTTGAGCTCAAATTGTATACAGTCACAAGGGCAAGGTCACATGAGCTCAGGATGTATACTGTTATGAGGACAACTTTTGCTTGGGAACATCATTCTGAAAATAATGGGTAGGATGATGGGTAACCTGAAGTAAACCCGCTCCTACTATCTCACCAACTTGGTGAAAACTTTCCTGGTGATAATTAACTCAATCCCATGTGCACAATAAAGTGCAAAGTAAGCCAAATAAAGATCAGACATGACTTCATCCAGACTCTTTGTAAACTACATATGATACCTCCATAGAGATGGGCTCTATAGATTGATTACATGTGACAACTATAAAGATGGGCTCTGTAGATTGACCACATGTGACACCTATAAAGATGTGTTCTGTAGATTGACTGAGAAAAACAAGTTTACAGTAATGGACTGGGGGAGGATCCGTGTGGTCTCCTGCTGTACCAATAGCACCAAGGTCACTAGGCTGTTAACCACGGCCGGCCAGCCTTCTGGGTAGATAACAGGTTATGCATCCCTTCCTTTGAAGGAACAACCCTTCGAGTTTAACATTCCAGGTTCCCCAAGTGCTTACCTGGGAGCACAAGGACCTCTGTGCCTCCTACACACTGTGACTCTTGAGGTCACCTGGGCTACAGAATGGCATCTTGCCTCAAAACTAAAGAAAAAAAAATCCCGATTCTCAGCTTGACACGTTGAGCACACTTGACACATATGAGCACACTTCTGGGAATTTCCCACTGTTGGCACCGGGGACGGAAGCCGAGAGGGAAAGGCCCACACTGCCTGGTAGGCTAGGGCATCAGTGGAACAGTGGAGGAAGAAGAAACCATGTCCAAGCTGTACTCTAAGCAGCAAGCCTGTCTCTGGTGGCTGCCCTCACCCGTGGTCACCACACCCCAGCTTCTGCTTTCACGGTGGACTCACACTAGGGCCCTTCAGGGAGCTCCCAGGCCTTTGGCCTCAGATTCTGGGTACACCATTAGAACTTTTGTTCTGAGGCTTTCAACTTTGTGGGCTGTGACACTATTAGGTTCTTTGGCTGTCTAACCTGCAGATGGCCATTATGGGGCTGGCCAGCCTCCAGCACCACACTGGAACTTCCCTCACTGTCTGAGTCTGTGTCATCTTCTCTCTCCTCAGTTCATGTTTTCTTTTTTCTTCTTTTGACACAGCACCAAATTTTCCTTTCTACCACTAATAACACTTTCCCCAGTACCAATTTTGTTCTTTACCAGTTTTGCTATAGACATTTATCTATTTATTTAATTATTTCTTCATTTATTCTCGAGATAGGGTTTCTCTGTGTAGCCCTGGCTATCCTGGAACTCCCTCTGTAGACCAGGCTGGCCTTAAACTGCCAGAGGCATGCACCACCACTGCTAGGCTAAATTTTAAATTTATTTATTTTTTACTGGTTTCCTTGCACAGGGTGTCAGGTGCCTGGAATTGGAGTTATAGGCAGTTTTGAGCTGCTGTGTGGATGCTGAGAATTGAAACTCGGTCCTTTGGAAGAGCAGCCAGCACTCTTAACCACTGAGCAGCCATCTCTCCAGTTCTCTATAGACTTTAATTTTGATGTCAAGTCTTTAAATGTACCTCCATCTTTCTGTTATTTGGTGCCTTCAGATTCTTGTTTCACAAAGATCATACTTCTTCCTGGTTAAAAAACTTGAATGAATGTTTTTTGAGACCAAGTCTCACCGTGTAGACCAGGCCAGCTTAAATTTAGGAGTATACTCCTGCATAGGCATCCTGAGTGCTTGGGTTACAGGCACAAACAGCCTGATCTGGCTTATAATTTTATGTTTATCAAATACAGAAGGTAGGGGTCAGGAGTTTAACCCAGTGCTTCCCTAAGAAATGTAAAAACTCTTATCTTGGTCTCCAGTATCTACAAACAAAACAGAAAAACAAACAAAAATCAAGAGAACAAATAGATTTTTTTTATGTGTAGGGGTGTTTGCCTGTATGTATATCTGTGCACCACATGTGTGCAGTGCCCACAGAGGCCAGCAGAGGCGTCTGATTCCCTGGAACTGGAGTCACCGATAGTTGTGAGCCTCCATGTGGTACTGGGAATTGATCCTAGGTCCTTTGGAAGAGCAGCCAGGTGCTCTTAACTGCTGAGCCATCTCTCTAAACCCTGAACAGAATTTTAAAAAATCGGGGTAAAATATATTTGACATAAGGTTCACCACTTTAATTTTTAAAAACCCTTGTTTAATTTATTATTATTGTGTGTATGCACATGGTGTGCCCATGTGGACCCTCATGAGGAGGTCAGAGAACCACTTTGTGAAGTCATTTCTCTCCTTCCATCTTCACATGGATTTGACATCTAAGTGCAACATCCACCACCAGACTTTGTTTTAAATATCCCAAGCAAGTTTTAAATTAATTTCTTAATTGTATTTGTGACTGGGCTCTCTGTTTTGTTAGACTGAATTCCTGGGTCAAGTGATTGCTCTCAGGTAGCTAGGGCGATAGCTGCACACCCTGTGTCCGCTCCAGTCATTGTCATGTACCTTTCTCAGATGACAAATGATTTTCAATAGTAACTCTGAGGGAAAAAAAATCAGTCACTGTAATGGCCAGGAAGAAACACCATGGAAAATGGTCTTGTATTGACTCTCTATACAATTGTGCTAGCAGAATATAAAAGAAAATAAAAGGTAAATATTTCTACACAGAAAAGTCACAAAGCATGGTTATTTACTCATTGACTTTAATAGTCACAAAACAGTTTGAAATTTGATCTTCTCTATGGTGTGATGTAACTAACCACTTAATAACTGTGGATATTGCTAAAAGAAAATGTCTTCAATGGGAATAATTTAGAGAACTACTAAATAACACTACTAATGTAATGTTTAATTTTCTCAATTTGTTTTTATACGGAAAGCAAGAAACAAGCCTTTTTTCCTTTCTTTTGAGCCAAGGATTGAATTCATGTTAAACATATCAGGAGCACACACTCCCCTGTAATTCTAGCTCCAAGGGATCTGCTGCCTCTGGCTTCCAAGGGTGCGTACACACACACACACACACACACACACACACACACACACAC
>CABHPR010138490.1:29895-48914 GCA_902168415.1 Peromyscus melanophrys
TGTGTGTGTGTGTGTGTGTGTGTGTGTGTGTGTGTGTGTGTGTGTACATGCACATGCTTATGGAAGCCAGAGAGGATTTGGAGTTACAGCTGCCCAGCCATTTGTGAGCTGCCCAGTATGGTGCTAGCATCTGAACCCCACTCCTTTATGAGAGCCCCTACCTGCTGAGCCTGATCTCCAGCCCTCTTCACCCACTTTTCCTCTTTGTTCAACAACTCTCACTTCTTTTGGTTCCCTGGAAACAATGAGTCAGAGGTTTTAGAGTCCACATCTGGGCTGGTTCTTACCAGTGGTTGGAGCACAGCACACAAGTTTTGATGGCATGAGCTCGGTTCTCAGGTAGATGGAGAGAACAACTCCAGAAAATTATCCTCTGACCTTCATCTGTGAACTATGCTATGTATCTGCATGCGCGCGCGCGCGCGCGCGCGCGCGCGCACACACACACACACTATCTATCTATCTATCTATCTATCTATCTATCTATCTATCTATCTATCTACATGTATATACACACACATACATATAATTTTAAAAAAGAATCCATGTCTCCTAAATTCCCAATTCCTAAGACTGCAAATAAATCCTTTTTACATGTTCTTGTAGTTGTGGTGTGTGTGTGTGTGTGTGTGTGTGTGTGTGTGTGTGTGTGTGCATATATGGAGAAATAAAGCGCACGCTTATGGAGAGCAGAGCCAGATGTCAAGTGCCTTTTTTGGTTGCTCTCCACCTTATTATAATTAGCAGTAGTTTGGAAATATACGCTTATGTGTGTGTGAATGCATGAGTCATGAGCTTGTGGAAATTGGGTGTTAAGGTTTACATATGAATTGACCCCTTAAGTTCTTAGCTATGTATGCTGAGCACTTGGTTCACAATTCAGTATGTTAGGAGGTTCTCTAACCCTTAAAAGGTGAGGTCTACCTGGAAGAAATGGGTCTCCTATGAGCATGTGCTTGGGTGTTGTATCTTGTCTCAGGCCCTTTTGACTTTCTGCCTCCCACATACCATGAAGTTGAGTCTCCTTCTCCAAATCTCTGCAGTCATATATTGTCTCACCATAGGCCCTAAGTCAATGAACCGAGGACAGTGTCAGACCATGAACCCAGTTAAATGTTTCCACCCTTGACGTTATTTCTGTTAGGAATCTGGACATCATAATGCAGAAGTCATTAGCATTGGGAAATGCTGAGACTAAACCTGAGCATGTGGCTCTTAGGCCTTTGCAACTGGTTTGTGAGAAGTATTTGAAAAGGTTTGAAGCTGTGAGCTAATGATACCTTATGTGTTGTAAGATCAGCTTAATGGGTGGTTCTGGTGGGAGTGCAGAAAGCCAGAATGCCAACGGGAATGTGGACAATGAAAGCCAGGAATTGGACTAGAGGCCATTCACATTACCTTGTTGAAACAAAATTGTCTACCTTTTGTTCACGGCTTTTAGGACACTAAGTTTAAAGGTGACAGGTTACTTAAACAGCAGAGGATTTCAAGACAGCAGAGCATTTAGGCTGTGGTGTGGACACTGTTGGCTCCTCTTAGACAAGTTTGCATTGGAAATCAGGGACCAAAAGCAGAGCAGAATCACTTGAAAAACACCCAGTTTGGCCGTGGAAGGAGTGTGTTGCAAACCAAGTGCAGTTGTTAAAATCGTTAGAGCTATGGGCTGAGGAGACGGCTCAGTTGTAAAGTGTCTGCTTCATGTGTTCAAAGACCTGAGATCCTTAGAACCACGTTAAAAAGCCAGGTCTGGAAGCTTGTATCTATAAAATCTATAAAATCAAGTCCCCCCCCTTTTGTGTGTGTGTGTGTGTGTGTGTGTGTGTGTGTGTGTGTGTGTGTGTGTGTGGTGCGCGCACACGCGCGCACGCGCGCAAACAGGAAGATTCTTGGAGCTCATTGGCCAGATAGTCTAGCCAAATAGATGAACTTCAGGGTCAGTGAGAGAACTTGTCCAAAAAGTAAACATGGAAGGCTGGAGGGACAGCTTAGAAGAGCACTGGCTGCTCTTCCAGAGCACTTGGGTGTAGTTGGAATTTTCCTTGTGCCGCCAACCAGCTCCCAAATAAAGACACAGAGACTTATTATTAATTATGAATGCTTGGCCTTAGCTTCGGCTTGTCCCACTACCTCTTTAACTTAATCTAACCTGTTTCTATTCACCTATGTTTTGTCTCAGGGCTTTTTACATTCCTTTCATTCTGTATGTCCTACCTTCCTGCTTCCTCTGTGTCTGACTGGCCCCTACCTTTTCCCTGGTGTCTCTTTTTCTTTTTCAAGCCCTAATTCCTCCTCTTACTTATTCTCCCTGCCTGAACGAATCATTTATACCTCCTCCCTCACTATTGGCCATTAAGCTTTTTATTAGACCAATCAGGTGCCTTAGGTAGGCGAGGTAAAACAGCAATACTTCTCTACAAAATTAAACAAATGCAACACATCTTTACATAAACAAATAATTCACAACATAAACAAATGTAACACATCTTTACATAGTTAAAAACAAAAGCAACATACCTTTGCACAGTTAAGCAAATATTCCATAACACTTGGGTTTGATTCCCAGTACCCTCATAATGGCTCACAATCATCTGTAACTCCAGTTCCAGGGATTCTGATGCCTTCTTGTGGTCTACATGGGCACTGCATGCACATGGTCTACAAACATACATGTGTAGGAACCACACACATAAAAATAAATAAAAAAGTAAGTAAGTAAATAAATAAATAGAAATATCCAAGTGTTAGTGGCACATTATATATTGATATCACATGTCAGATACCTGGAATCTATGCAATATTTTTGCATTTTTGTCTTAAGAAATAATGTGGGCAAAAAAAAAAAGGTGAAGGTGGTCCATGTCTTTAATCCTAGCACTTGGGAGGCAGAGGCAGATGGATCTCTGAATTTGAGGCCAGCCTGGTCTACAGAGTGTGTTCCAGGACAGCCAGGGCTACACAGAGAAACTCTGTCTCAAAAAACAAAAACATGAAAAAGAAAGAAAGAAAGAAAGAAAGAAAGAAAGAAAGAAAGAAAGAAAGAAAGAAAGAAGGAAAGAAAGAAAGAAAAAGAAAGAAATAATGTGGGGCTAGAGTTATAGCTTAGTGGTAGATCACTTGCCTAGAACAAGGTCCCAAGTCTGAGTGTGACCATGACAAAAAAAAAAAATCCTTATTTAAAAAAAGCACAAATGGAAGACAGGATAAAATTGGAAGCTTGAGGAGTAGAGATGTTCTTGGCCAAGGAATCTCATAACAGTTCAATGGAAAGTGAGGAAACTCCAGACAGCTCCCCCTCAGCTAATGTCACAGCACTGAACTTTTACTTAGCAGGTCAACTGGCTACTCCTATTTTGGAATCTGTACCTTATTCAGAATAGAAATGCAAAGTTCTTTTTTTCCTTCAAAGTTTCCATCAGATTAGGCAGAGAGTAAATATTTTAAGCATCAACATTGTGACTTTTGTAACCACTTAAAAAGAGACCGATTACAAAAATAGCCTCAAGGAGCAAGACACCTATTTCCTCTAGACATAGTTCCTGTGATGCCTGCCACTGCCATGTGACTATGAAAACCATCCTGGTGTTCTCTGTGACTGACGAGGCCCTGGGCAAAGGGGCAAGAGGGCTGTGGTAAGCCCTTGGTTCAGTTAGATTTCTGCTATGAGAAACGATCAAGTCGGTGAGGTAGCTCAGTGGCAGAGCCCTCACCCAGCATGCACAAGGGCCTGGGTTCCTTACTGAGGGCTGCCAAAACCAAAAATTAAAAGACAAATACACCCAGAAAAATGTTGTGTATTTTTCTTCAATGTGGAATGTTTTAAATTATACATATGTGAACATAGAAGAGAGGGTAGGAAGGGGAAAAGGAGGTTTAAAGAGTGGAGTGGTGCTGCGGGATGTCTTTCTGCATGCTATGAATATGTGTTGCTCTGATTGGTTGATTAATAAACCTGTTTGGCCAATGGTGGGGCAGAATAAGGTTAGGCGGTATATTCCAACTGGAGAGAGAGGAAGAGGAAAAGGAGGCAGAAGAGAGGCTGAGAGCCACCACGAGGAGAAGCAAGGTGAGAAAGTACTGGTAAGCCATGGAGCCACAGGGGAACTTACAGATAAACAGACATGGGTTTAGTTATAAGAGCTAGCTAGCAAGAAGCTTGACATAGGCCATCCAGTTTGTAAATAATATAAGCCTCTGTGTGTTTACTTGGGTCTAAGGAGCTTCGGGTTGCGAGTGGGAGAGATTTGCCCTGACCGCAGGCCGGGTGGGACACAGGAAAACTTCTGACTACAGAGGAGGGAGAATAAAGCAGAGCAACAGAACATAATTGACAAGAAACAGGGGACTACTCAGGGGGAAGAGAGGGGGCCAGAAAAGAGGGGAATGGGATATGGGTACAGGCAGTGGAGAGAGCAAACAAGAATGAAGTATAATGATATGTATGTATGCATGTATGTATGTACTGTATATGGATATGAATATATATATGAAAATGTCATGGTAAAACCCATTTCTTCACATGCTAATGAAAAATGAAAGAAAGAAGATCTATCTATCTATCTATCTATCTATCTATCTATCTATCTATCTATCTATCTATCTGAGAATACAAGCAGGCTAGGGATAGGGTAGATAGAGCACATACCCAGCATGTGTAGGGTCTAACGTTCAATCCTTATCTCTATAAAACAAAACAACCAACTCTTTAAAAACAATTGCCAGGTGCAGTGGTGTACATCTGTAATCCTAGCTCTTGGAAGGAGGGATCAGGGGCTCAAGGTCATGAGTTCAACGACAGTGTAAGCTATGAAACCCTGTTTTGAATATCAAAGAAAAATTATAATACTTTTTCTCTTGCAGGAGACCTGGGTTTGGTTCCCAGCACCCACATGGTGGAACACAAGAGCCTATAACTAGTGTCAGGAGATCTCCTGATGTCCTCCTCTGGCTTCTGTGGATATAGCACACCTGTGATGCACATACATACATACATACATACATACATACATACATACACATAAAATAAATAAGTCTAAAATATTATGACAAGTACTAGAAGGGGTGTCTGAGACATTCTTGTTGTTTTGTTTTAATCTATACCCTAAATAAATTGCAAAAGAAAAACTTAATTGGGTCTTCTTTTAGGTCCCACGATCGGGAAAAGTAACTTTGCAAGGAAGGAAGTGCTTGGGTCCAGCTTCTGGTACCACTTCTCAAACTGCCAACAATTAAAGCAAGTTCTACTTGAAGACAGCTTTTGCCCTGTTGGAAGGCTGCCTGACACCATGGGATAAGAGCAAATCTGCGCCATCACAGGACCACAGGGGCCAGACACAGGACACCAGACTCATTTAAATGATTGCCAGAGCCAAACCAACAGCCTTGTAAAGCCGCAGCTCAGTTGAAGCAGTGTTGTGGAATAATCTTTTTGTACATTGTGAAGATGTATCTTTGCCGAGGTGCCTTCTGATTGGCTTACTAAAGAGCTGAATGGCCAATAATAGCTAGGCAGGACTTCCAGGCAGAGAGAAAAGAGAGGAGATGAATCTAGGTGTGGGAGAGACGCCAGAGGAGATGGAGAGGAAGCAGGATATGTAGGAGAAGAGGTAAAAGCCATGAGCCATGTGGCAGCATGTAGATTAAGAGAAATGGGTTAATTTAAGTTATAAGAACTAGTTAGAAACAAGCCTAAGCTAAGGCCAAGCTTTCATAATTAATAGTAAGTTTCTGTTTGGGGCTGGCGGCCAAGAAAGCCTCCTACAAGGCAGCTCTTTACCTGTGCAAGCGGCAACACAAAGGGACACAAGGCAGAGAAACTGCCAGACCAACCCACAGAAGCATCACAAATTCCACTAAGCTTCTCCATGTTCAAGTGCTCAGAACAAGTTGCAAGAGTTGGATAACTTCACAGAACCGATTATGCTCACAGTTGGGTCTCATGTTGTATTTTTGAGGGGTGACAGGGTCTCTTGTAGCTCAGGTTGGCCTTGAACTCCTGATCCTCCTGCCTGTACCTCCCGAATGTTGTGATTACAGGTCTGCACCAGCAGGCCCAGTTTATGTGATACTGGGGACCAATCCCAGAGCTTCATGTGTGCTGGGCAAGCGCTCTGCCCACTGAGCCACGTTGCCAGCTCTGGGCTCATCATCCTGGCTTTCGGACTTGTTCTAATCACACCACCACTGCTTATTTACTCCACTAGACACAGAGCCACGTGTTCTTCCTCATCTCTGCACTTGCTTTCCCCTGTACAAGGTGCCCCGTTCTCATCAACCCATCAGACAAGGCAGCGCAATGATTTTCAACTCAGCCCCCTCATCCGCACGCGTTTCCACCGAGTTTGTGTTATCTTAATAATGAAAGAACAATAGTGCTCCTTGGCTTTTTTGTTTCCAGGTTCCAGTTTCCCCTGAAATCTCATATGACAGTCACTGTAAAATACAGTAGCTTTTCTAGGGTTTCTTTCCACAGCTTCCTTTGCCAACACCATAGCATTTCCCTACCGGGTCCCCTCGCTCCCAGTCCTGCCTGTCATGTTATTTTTCCAGACTTTACTTTTATTTGTTCTAAGTTTACTACTCTTCTGCACAAGTCCCACTTCCGGCCAAATTAACTTTGTCATTATTTCTAGGCTAGGCCATTTTACTCTTGAGTATTTTAAACTGAATTTCCTTTGTTCAGATTGTGATTAGATTAAAAATGTCCAGCTCAGAGGCCTTAGGGATAATTCATTGGTTAAGAGCACCTATTCCTCTTCCAGAGGCCCTGGGTTCAGTTTCCAGCAAAAACAACTGATGGCTCACAAGGACCTGTAACTCTAGTTCCAGATGATCCAGCACCCACTGGCCCTGTACACACATGGTGCACATAAACTCATGCACATACACATACACACAAGTAAATAAAAATATTTTCAAAATGTCCAACTAATTCTGTCCTCTTTTCAAGATCTTGGATATCAATACACCACTGCCTCAGCCTTCTGAGTGCTGGCGTTCAAGTCATATACCTGAACCCTTGACTTTCCATCTGATTCTACCTTTGACATGAAGGTTCTGCCATAATTACTCTCAGACTATTATTAATATTTTTTATCCCATTTGGTATTTACTTTTCAAACCATTCAGTTGACAGTTACTTTGCTGTCATTTATAATAGTTATACTTTTCATTCATAGATATTTTACCTATGCACTTAACTTGTGACTTTCTGATAGTTGGGTGTGGTGTGCACGGTTGTACTCTTAGCACTTGGGAAACTGAGGCAGGAGGAAATTTAGGGCCAGCCTTGGCTGTTTAGTGAGCTCGAGGCCAGTCTGGACTACATGTGCCTTTATCTAAAAGAAAAAAAAAACATCAGAGCATGCAGGCTTACATCTCTAATCCCAGCACTAGGGAGACTGAGGCAGGAGGATTGCTATGAGTTTAAGACTAACTTGGGCTACAACATGATTTACAGATTAGAATAGGTGACACAGAAAAACCCTGACATTCTTCTAGGGCCTCACCTTCAGATCTTCTGCCATATACAGTGTGTTATCATTAAACAATGAAGGGCGGGAGGAAGCAAAATTTGGGTCAAATTTGAATAGGGCCATCCTAAGGTAGGGGAAACAAGACCAGCAGTGAGAAAAATGTGTGGGGTTTTTTTTAGAGAAATATAACATCAAATAATGAGCCAACTTAATTTTTTTTTTTTTGGCAACAATAAGAACAGTGTCAGTTTTGGCCACTAGTTTTTATCTTGTGTATTTTCCTTCAAGATACAATCACACTCAGGTTTTTTTTTTTGCCTCCAGATTTTTGTACTTGCAGAAAATATGATCACTGAAACAGAATGTTAAAATTAGATATTGTTTATATAGTACAGGAAGGAAAGAGGGGGTGTTCACAAAACATAGACAAATTCCCATGTTAGCCCAGTTTCTTAAAATATAAAACCAAGGGGCCTATTTTTGTACTCACAGCTCTTCAGCTAGAGTTGCCCTGTGGTTAGGAGGGAGGAAACATCTCAGAGCACCTGGCAGTGTGAGGGGAAGGTTGAGCCCTAAGGTCAGAAGGTCCTAAAAGTTCTTGAAAAGGGATGAATGAGCTGGGCATGCTAGCATGCACCAGTGATCTCAGCTCTTGGGAGGCTGAGGCAGGAAGATCATGAGTTTAGACTAGCCTGGGTCACATCATAAATGAAGGGCCATCATGAGCTACATATTGAGATCCTGTCTTGAAAAAAATAAAACAAAATCAAGATGAGGCGAATGTATTTGAAAGGTTGGTCAAATAAAACATTGGGAAATAACCGTTTGGATGAGGCCTTTATTTTCTCTTTCGTTTTCAGATTCATTGATTCGATGACTCTGCTTATAATAAAATTTATAAGCATCAAAGTTGACCAAAAGAAATATACCACTATAACACTTTCCTAAGAGAAGTTGATCTAGCTTTCTTAATGCAGGTGAAATAGTCCTCAGGGGCTAGAGAAATGGCTCAGTGGTTAAGAGTACTTTCTGCTCTTACAGTAGATGGGAGTTCACTTCCTAGCACCCATATGATGGCTCAGAACCATCTGAACTCCAGCCCCAGAGCATCCAACATCTGGCCTCTGTCAGCACCTTGTGTGCATATATTCCCACACAGGCATACACACATACACATAATTAAAAATGAAAAATACGGGTCAGGTATGGTGATGCACGCCTTTAATCTCAACATTCTAGAAGCAGAGGCAGTTGGATCTCTGTAGGTTTGATGCCAGCCTATTCTACATAGTGAATTCCACAATAACAAGGACAACCTAGAGAGAGACCTTGTCTCAAAACAAACAAACAGCTAGCTAGCTAGCTAGATAAATAAACAAAACAAAAATAAAAATAAAATCTTGAAAAAAATAGAAATACATTTAAGGATCTTTTAAAAAGTCTATTAGTTTACTTTATAATAATAAAAAGTCCAGGTTCTCTAAGTTGCAACAATTCTGTTTCTGTGGGCTCTAACAGCCTAATAACACAAATACTCTACAATAAATGCAATAAACTTACTGTAGTGAAGAAGTAAATCCACAATTGTAGCAGGTTATTATGGAGAAGTATGTTAGATGTTTGTGTCACATTTGCCACAAACAACTTAAAGGGACAGTCTTTGGTTTGGGCCCCATCCACTGGGGCTGAACATTCTGTTGGGGGACCCTGTGGCGGAAGAGGCCCGTTATCTCATGGTAGACAGGGTGGGGGTGGGAGAGGAAGGGATGGGGACCACACATGTTCTACTTCTTCCTCCCTCTGTGCTCTGTCTCTTAAAGCTGTTATTCCTGATGAAATATTGTCATCTTAGGACGGGACGACATTGCCATTGAAACCATAACTGGAAGCTAATTTCTTGCACCTCTTCTGCCTGTGGTTTTTGCATTGTTCCCTCTTTTGCTCTAACTCTTGGGGGTTGTTTTTAAGTTAAAAAAAAGTAGTTTTTTAGATTTATTTTATTTTAATGTGGAGTATTTTCCAGCACATATGAATGTGCACCATATGCATGCAGTGCTCATACACACCAGAAGAGGGCGTCAGAACACCTGGACATAGATTTATAGGTGGTAGCAAGCCACCATGTGCACGCTGGTAACCCAACTCAGGTCCTCTGCAAGAACAGTTAAGTGCTTTTAACCCCTGAGCCATCTCCCCACTCCTTTTTTAAAAGAATGTCTCCCATTATTCTTCATAGGACACGCATATTCATACCCATTTAGTGAAACTTGCCTGTAAAATGCATCCCATGAGGCCAGGAATATCATCTAAATCATCTACCACACAATCTGTCTCTTATTCCCTTAGCAGTTCCTGCAATATTCAAATGTTTGATGCACAAATGAATAAATAAGCAATAGCTAAGCTTTTTTGAACTTCCTTGTGCTAGAAACTATAAATACACATCTCTCAGACATCCCTTTTTTTACAGGAAGGGGTAAGTAACTTGCTCAGTTTCATGCGTAGTAAATGACAAAGTGAAGATTCTAATCCAGGGCTAATGTCCATTTGCTAATTCCTAGCATTATTAGATACACACATATCCATCTCTCTCTCTTTTTTTCTTTTTAAGACTGGGTGTTAGCTATGTAGGCCTAGCTGGCTTGGTGTTCACTATGTAGCCCAAGGTGGCCTCCAACTGGCTGCAATCTTCCTGCCTTCTTGTTCTGAGTCTAAGATTACAGGGATGAGTCACTACGCCTAGCTCCATCCTAAGACCACGTGATGACCATGCCATTTCCTCTTTTAATAAGTGTGTGATAAAATCCCTGCTGTGTATCATGAGCCAGGGGGCAATGGTGCAGTGGAAGCCGGTGATGGGGCTTCATGGGGCTTGTGTTATTAGCAGTGGGAAGAAACATTAGCTAACTGTGAGCGTTTTGTCTTGAGGCTTGTAGCATCGGAAGGGATGACGTTAGCTAGTTTTTGCACTACATAAGAAGAGAAGCTCATCTGCTTCAGGGGTTCACAGACTTTAGGAAATGACATCTTAGTTGAAATCTGAGTCGTGAATAGGAATCACTTAACTGAAGACAGAAGCAGAGAGAAGGAAGGGGTTATGGGCATTCCAGACACAGAGAAAAGAAGAAACAGTGTTGCATTTTGAGACAGGGTCTTGTGTAGCCCAGACAGGGTTGAAACTCCCTGGGTAGCTAAGGATGGCTTCAACTCCTTATAATCCTGCCTCCACCTCTCAAGTGCTGGGATTACAGACACATGCCACAGTTCCTGACTGGAAGAACTTTTTACCCTGGAAAAGGGCAAAACTCAGAATCTGAAATATGGTGTCCACTGAATGCATATAGCTTTCTTATTATCACAAAACTGAAGTCTTATGTATTGGGTTTCCAGCATTGGAAAATCACCAAGATTTTTTCCATTGCTGTTAATATTATTATGGATTCTGTATTTTTATAAATTTTATGTTTTTCAATTCATTGCAGTTATTGACCTTATTTTTATTTCTCCATATATGCACACACACACACACACCCTGTGTGTGTATGTATGTTTTTTTAAAATAACTTTTTACAATGCAGCCTAGACTGTCCTGGAACTCATGATCCTCCTGCCTCAGCCTCAGAGTATGGCGGTTACAGGCGATTACAAGCATGTGCCACTATATCTAACTAGTCTTGCTAGTCATTGCTCATCATCATCCTTCTTCTCCTTCCCCTTCTTCCTCCCCGTCTTCTTCTTCTTCTTCTTCTTCTTCTTCTTCTTCTTCTTCTTCTTCTTCTTCTTCTTCTTCTTCTTCTTCTTCTTCCTCCTCCTCCTCCTCCCCCTCCTCCTCCTCCTCCTCCTCCTCCTCCTCCTCCTCCTCCTCCTCCTCCTCCTCCTCATAGTTTTTTGAGTCAGGGCTTCTCTGTGTAACAGCCCTGGCTGTCCTGGAACTCACTCTGTAGACCAGGCTGACCTCTGCCTCCCGAGTGCTGGGGTTAAAGGTGTGTGCCGCCACCACCTGGCCGTCACTGGTCCTCTTGAGGCTCAGATTACTCCAGTTTTGGACAGAGAGAGCCTGGACTCCCAAGTTCCTTTGTCATGACCCTGAAGTCCTTGATGAGTCTTCCGGTCCACTCCTATGACCAGCCCCTTCTTTAAGGATATCTGGGTTTGTCGGTTGTTGTAGAGAACTAGAAGAATTTATTAGTCCTGTTTTGTCGATGTTTATTCAATATGTTGATGATAATTCTATGAATATAGTTAGGACCCACCCCTTTCCCACATGCTAGCTAGGCTGGCCTTTAGTGCCCAAGCTTTAACGTCTCAGCCTCCCCATTGGTGAGATTTGGGACACACATCACCACCCACAGCAGGAAAAATTATTTTTCAAAGTTGAAATAAAGTTGGGTGTGGTGGTTCATGTCTCTAATTTTCACACACAGAAGGCAGGAGCAGGAGGCTCTCTTTGAGTTCAAGGCTAGCCAGATCTACAAAGTGAGTTCCAGACCAGCCAGAGAGACTCTGTCTTAAACAAACGAATTAGAAATAAGCCAGGCTTGAGGAGGTGCAGGAGGACTAGGACCTGAAAGTCATTCCAGTTACATAGTGAGTCCAGACCACTTGGGCTACACGAGGCCTCTGTTAAAACACCAAACATCCAAAACCAAAATAGAGAAAGTAATTATAGACTTATGCTAGTCATGGTTTTCATTTTGGTTCATACCTTTCAAAGATTTACTTTTTTATTTTTAATTATGTGTATATGTGCGCAGTCTGTGTGACTTATGAACATGTGTCCAATGCTTGTGGAGGCCAGAAGAGAGTGTCAGACCTCTAGAACTGGAGCCCCAGGCAGCTATAAGAGCTGACAAAATGGGTTTGGGGGCCACACTTGGGTCCTCTGAAAGAACAGTGAGAGCGCTGAACCTCTGAGCCATCTCTCCAGCCCCCGACAGCTTGAATTGCAAGTCACAATAACTGTATTGTAGTTTCCTAACATGTATCTATTTATTTATTTTTTACTCTGAAAACCTTGCTTCTGGATGAACCTGAAGGAAAAGTGGCAGTGGTCCCTTCTCAGTTACCTTTCTATTGTCGTGAAGAGACACCGTGACCCAGGCTTCTTCTTTGTTTTGTTTTTTTGAGACAGAATTTCTGTGTAGCCCTAACTGCCCTGGAACTCACTTTGTAGACCAGGCTGGTCTTGAACTCACAGAGATCTGCCACCCTCTATCTCTGCAGTGCTGGGATTAAAGGCTGTGAGACCATGCTTAGCTAGATCCACAGGCAGGAGCGAAGGAGGGACAGCGAGCTGAAACCTTTGAAACCTCAAAGCCCACCCTCAGTGGCACACGTCCTCCACCAAGGCCACACTCCCTAATCCTTCCCAAATAGTAGGACCAAGTATTCAAGTATATGAGCCTATGGGAGACATCCCCATTCAAACCACCATAGTCTCTCTAAGTGTGTACATGCACACACATTTATATGTATGTATATTTATATATATGTATATGCATTTATACACATATAATTCCAGACATCATATATACATCAATATCATTACTAGCCACATTGTTATAAAATAGTTCAAGATTTCTTGGTAATTACTTTTGTTCTTAAGATATTTTCAGATGGAGACATATAAATTCTAATGCTATTGAGGAACTTAATTCTTTTCTGTGATTACTTTTCAGTCTTTTTACAAATTAGGTTTATTTATTTCACTTTGCTTTCAAGTGATATCTTTATGTTAATTTATAATTATCCAAGTCACATGGTTTCAAAGTTGATGCTGTAACATATATTCAGATGGGGCTGATGGCAATTAAGTTTTTTTGCAGAGGACCTGGGTTTGGTTCCCAGCACCCATGTCTCACGAGTCACAAATGCCAGCTCCAGGGAATCTGACACCCTCATTTGGTCTCTACATGTGCCTGCACCCATGTGCACATATCTCCTGCCTCCCACACATGCACAAAATTTAAAAGGTAAATCTTAAGAAATGTTCAGAAATGTTTTCTTTCACTCCTAACTTAATGATACTGCCCACTTTATTTCTCTAATATGTAAATGTTTTTATTGGTTTTGCATAGCCCTCAGTTAAAATAATACATTTATGCATACTTTTAAAAAATGTTGCTTCCATTTCTTAGAAGAAGGTCATGTGGAGCTGGAGGGTTGGCTCCAGGGTGAGGAGTGAGTATTGCTTTTGTAAGGTAATATGTGGAGCTCCTCCCCTTAGGGGGAGGCCACGTATCCTCCAGGGAATTTAGAAAACCCACATGCAGCTGTCTAGAGCCAGCTGACTAGGTTCCATCTCCTGTGAGCCATATAGGGATAACTGATGATGGAACAAACTCATTTTTATTCTTCCTATTTTGCAGTAATTTGTACTTGGTGCGCTGTCCGTGGTCTTCCATTAACTAATGCTAGTCCACAGTGAGCTCTGCTCAGGTTCTGTGCTCATTATAAACTTATCAGATATATCTATTACCTACAGCTTTTCTATTCAAGGTCCATTTGATACATTATTAGAGTGTTCCTCTAACAATAAAGATAGGAAGTTAGCAAGTGAGTTGGGAAGTGATATGTCAGTTTAATTAATCTAATTAATGGCAGTGGCCTCTGAAAAGATAATGACCGAAGAGTCTGTAAAAAATGTAATTGTTAGTGACAGTTGATTGGCAAAGAAAAAAAAAGACAAGCACAAAAAGGAAATAAAGTGTTGGGCTAAAATCTCAAGATGTAAGAGCAACTATAACTTGAGTTTGATGAACTGAGGTCACTTGGGCCCAATTCAGTTTCTAGAAAATATTAAGATGAAACGAAGCAGTGGGTGGCGAATCAGTGACCCACCGAGAAGCCAACGAGCTTGACTTCAGACAAATCCAAAGAATGAAAAGTGAAAAGAATCTGCTTTTAACTGCTATTTTCCCCCTGAAGTTCTAAAATTTTTTTTCCCCAAAATGTCTTGTAAAGAAATGGTCACAAAGGAAAAGACAACATTTTCTGATTTTGTAGGGTGGTGGAGTTGAATATTTATTTTCTTTTAGTTTTTTCTTTTTTGAGAAAAATGTCTCACATATCCCAGGCTGATTTCCAATTCCTTGTGTAAAAGAAGATCTTCAGCTTTTGATCCTCCTGCCTCTACCTACCTCAAGCATGATGGGATTACAGGTGTGTGCCAGTGTGCCTGTTTTATGAAGTGCTGGAAAATGGAACCCAGGGCTTCATGAATGCTAGGCAAGCACTCTACCAACTGAGCTGCACCTCCTCAGGGATGATTTGTTTGTTTATTTACTATGACTGACCACTTGTTGACGAGGTACCAACAAAACTCTGTCGGAGTTGCTCTTGTGTCATTAGCAAACATTAGCAGTGTGCTCGTGGGTGTATTGGTGTGTAACTGTAATCTTAGCAGTGAGGGGACTGGGCATCAAGGAAGCAAGCTGAGAGCAGCTTGGGCTGCTCTGGTGAGTTCAGGGTCAGCCAGAGTTACAAAGCCTGGCCCTGTCCAAAATAAAAAGTATGTTTTAAAACAGCAAATTTCTGTCTGTCTGTCTGTCTGTCTCTCTCTCTGCAAGGGAGCTGGGAAAGCAACCCAACTAGTGGTGTACTTGCACTAGCACTGCATAAATTGGACATGGTGGTACACCCCTGTAACCCCAAGACTCTCAAGATAGAGGCAGGAAAAGCAGAAGCTGGAAGTCATCCTTGGCTACATAGGCAATTCAAGAGCATTCTGGGATACATGGGACCTAAAATCTCTAAGCCAGGTGTTGTATGGCAGGCCTATTATCAGGGTACTCTGGAGGCCGAGGCAAGAGGTTTTGAGTTTGAACACAGCCCGAGCTACACAAAGACACTTTATCTCAACAAATAAATTACTTGGGCTGTTTGCCATGAATGGATTGGAGGACAGAGAAGAGTAGTGGTAGATGTGGCCTTCTATGTGACAGTTAATGTAGTTGGGCTTTTCTTTGGGCCACCAGCTCAGCTCACAAAAAGGACATGGAGACTTAGGTTAATTATGAAAGCTCAGCCTTAGCTTAGGCTTGTTTCTAACTAGCTCTTATAACGTAAATTGACCCATTTCTATTAATTTACATTTTTCCTCGTGGCTTTATTATCTCATCTCCGTACTGCCCATCCTGCTTGCTCTGTGTCTCCTGGTGTCTTCTTCCCAGTGTTCTCTGCCCAGAAACCCTGCCTAGCTATTGGCTGTTCAGTTTTTTATTAAACCAATCAGAGTGACACACATCTTCACAGTGTACCAAAAATTTATTCCACAACAAGTTAATGATGGAAGACACATGTGAGAGGTCTTTAGGGATCATACACAGCAGGACTGCCTCCCTCTTTACTGGCTCTGAAACCCTGGATAATCACTGTCACTTTGCAAAACTCGTGCTGGCCTGACATTGTGGCACACACCTGTTACCTCAGTATTGGGAGCTGAAGAGGAAGGACTGCTGTGCATTTAAGTCAGCCTGTGTTAAATTGTAAAGTCTAGGCCCGCTTGGACTAGTGTGAAACTCTATCTCAAAAAACAAAACAAACAAAAACTGTTTATTTATCCATAACATGCTGGCTCTCGGCTGGCAAGATGGTCCAGTTGGTTGGTAAAAGTGCATGTGGTCAAGCCTAACGACCCAAATTCTCTCCCTGGATGCATACGGTGGCAGAAAAGAATTGACTTCCAAAAGTTGGTTTCTGGCCTCCACATGTGGGCTGTGGCATGCACATGTCCACATATATACCTACATAGACACAGAAACATAAGAGTAATAATTTTTTTAAAATGAAGGCTCCATTCCCAACACTACAGAAAAACAAAGTCTGACAATTCTTGCAGGATTTTAGTGAACTTAAAAGCTGTCAAGTTCTGAATTTGGTGTCTAACTCACAGGAAACACTCAATACACACTAGATTGTATTTGAAAACTAATCTGCAAGAAGGACAGCTTATGAAGCTGAAGATGCTAATCAGAGGTCATCTCATGATTTATTTGTTAGGAAAGTGAGCACCACTCCCAGCATTAATTAAAACAAACAAGCACAATTACTAGGAACCAGTTAAGCTGAATCCAGGCTTAACTCCTCTAAAAAAAAGCCTCCAGGAAGCATCTTAATTATAATCTCCTGTTGATGATGCCTCAGGCAGCAGGTACTCACAAGTACTTTATGGTCCACTAATTAGGAGGCTGAGCCTGGTAACCTCTAATTGTGCAATTTGCAAATATTTTCTACATCACAACATCTTGGATTCTGTGAATTATGTCCCATTAAAAATTATTGCTAAACTTCAGTTTTCTTGGATTTTCCTGTATATCTTTTTGATTTGTTGTTGTTTGTGGTTCTGTGGCTTGAACCCAAAGCCCCTGTGTACTAGGCAAATGCTTGCTCACTGAGCTACATCCCAGTGAGTTGTTTTGTTTTTTTCTTCTCTTTCTTAGATAGTCTCACTCTGTAGCCCAGGTTGGCCCTGGAGTCTCAGCAATCCTTCTTTGCTTTTGCATTTTAAAAACAGAACTGGTAATAAGGCGATATCTTTTCATTAGAAAAGCCATCTCAATCACAGCATCCAAATAATAAAAAGGCTCTTGTCTTTAGCTACCGTTGCTGGTGGGCATCTGTCAAACTGAAGGACCTTTGTGAATTTTTTCTTGTGGTGAGGGAGCTGGAGTAGGGACAGTGTCTCACTGTGTAGTTCTGGCTGGCCTGGGACTCACTAAGTGGACCAGGCTGGCCTCGAACTCACAGAGATCTGCTCTCCTCTGCCTCCCCAGTGCTGGGATTAAAGGTGTGCACCACCACTCTCAGCTCTTCCTAACTGAGCAAGGTACACCTTTCCCCAAAGATCTGAGACAGAGGTTTGATCTCTGTGTGTCCAAAAGGAAGAAGTTCAGGTTGCGTGAGGACGATCTCTGTGTGTCCAAAAGGAAGAAGTTCAGGTTGCGTGAGGACACTAAAAAGGTCAGCTAATTGTCGAAAGAGCCCAGGTTTGTAGGAAATGTCATCCACAATGAACAGGGACAGCAGAAAAGCCAATGGCAAACGTCCACGTGCTCATTTACCCCATCAATTTGTTTACCACCCGACTAAAAGCTGGACAAAGACAACCAAAGGCTCTGGAGTAGAAGGCCAAACCTCACCAAGCTAGAAGGGTAAGCGGCAAACGCCAGGAAGAGCCTGTAACAGAGAAGATTCAGTCAGAGCAATCTTACATATGCATTCAATTAAACCCTGGCTAAATGAAGGAAAACAACAATATAAAGGACACTGGTTACGCGCGCTGGACCTTTGAATCTGTCCAGGGCATTTTAAGGAAAGTCAGTGTTTAGGAAAAAAAGCTACCAGTGGTTCCCAGGCAATTATGTGAGATCCTGTTCTTTTTTGTTGTAGTCTAAATGGACAGACATTCTCTAGTCTAAAAACTCTGCAACAATATATCTTTTAGGTTTTTTTTTTCTCTTTCTTTTGAGCAGGGCATTTTCTTTGGAAGAATTGAGCTTCTCACATGGGCAAAATTCTTCCCTCAGGAGGGCTTTTTGAAAAGGCATTTCTGGCTTGTTACTGCTTGGAGCAATTTTTCTATCCTGTTTTAGTATTTTTGACTCTAAAAAGATCATGCTGATATCTCCATTTAGGAATTTTCCATTCCTAATAAACTCAGTGCTATAATTTTTTCACTGGCATTTTAAATGTTGATTTTGGTATTTGCTATGAGTATATTGGTAATTCTGGGTTTGCCACATGGTATGGGGTGATCTTGTTACATCCTGTGTGTGTCACTCAACCCCAATGTTTTCTGATAGTCTGAAGCTGTATCTAAATACCCCACTTTGGCTGGCTCACATAGAACAGAGTGTGGGCTCATCTCTCACACTGACTACATTTACTGCTGCAGGTTCATTACTTGGAGACTTTTAGCCAGCACTGTAGGCCTTCCCTTTAGGCTTGTAAATGCCTAATAATTAGAGAGCTGGGTGTGCCCATGCAAGCCCATCATCCCAGCACCTGGGACAATGCCACAAGCTCAAAGCCAGCCTGGGCTGCATACCAAGGAAGAGGCCAGCCAGGGTTATACACTACAGGCAAGACCTTGTCTCAAAAAACAAACAAAAGTTCGTACTAAGGCGAGTGTGAAGTGATCTCTGTGACCCAGGACAAGGTACAAATGTCTATGACTGAAACAAGTCTTTCAGAAAAATACTTATTCACTATCTGAGATGCGTGTGCGTGGGTTTTTTTTTTTTCTCCCCCGAGACAGGGTTTTTCTGTGTAACCTTGGCTGTCTTGGAACTCGCTCTGTAGACCAAGCTGGCCTCGAACTCCTATAGATCCACCTGCCTCTGCCTCCTGAGTGCTGGGATTTAAAGGCGTGCCTTTTTTTTTTTTTTTTTAAAAAGCCAGGGTTTTAGTCTGTGGTCCAGGCTGGCTAAGAACTCGAGGTAATCCTCCTGTCTCAGCCTTCCAAGCTCTGAGTTGACAGGTGTGCGTTCCCACACCCGGCTCTGACCTGAAGACGCACTAGTACCCGTTCGTGGTGGCCGTCTTAGG
>CABHPR010138491.1:0-20964 GCA_902168415.1 Peromyscus melanophrys
TGGATGCAGTTAGAGCTCGGGGAAGAGCGGAAGTCTGGTCTCTAATGTGTACGAGCTCAGCAAACATGGTGCTGTCTGAACCAACAGGGGATACAGAGCTGCACAACAGGGCAAGCACATGCTCTGGATTTGGGGACAGCTGTGCTGAGGCTACACCTCCATTTACTGGGTGGATGACAAGGCATTTTATGCCACTATGTGCGCATCTGCCTATACACGAAAATGCAAGAAAGAACAGAATCCTACAACCATTTCAAGGCCTTTTTTTCTTTGTTTTTGAGCCTCATACATAAGTACAATGTGTTATGACTTTATTCACCTCCCCCATCACACTTTGGCATCCTTCTTCCTTTTCTCCTGAACCCCTTCATCCAGCCCAGGTTCCCAGTGGTTATATCAGCAGAGAAAGGACACCTTTTCCTACTGAGTGCTTGTGGTTTTAATGACTATGTCATATCTGGATGGTAGTGTTAAATGACACTTCTCATTGTCTTCTGGGTATTAGTTCCTCTCTGCTCTCTCTCTTCTGTGATGTCCCCTGGGCTTTGGGAAGTAATTTGGGCAAGACAATAAGACACAGTGGACATGAAGATGGGATGGGGATTCTAGGTCTGAGAGGGATTTCAGTTTCGCTGATGGTTAGGGACGTTGAACACTTCGTTAAGTGATTCCCAGACATTTGAGATTCCTCCACTGAAAATTCTCTGTTTAGAACTGTACCCCATTTTTAAATTGGATTATTTGGTTTTTTATTTCTAGTTTATTGTCTCTTTATGTATTTTGGATATTAGTCCTCTATTGAATGTGGGTTTGGTGAACGTCTTTTCCCATTCTGTAGGCTACCATTTTGTCCAATTGATGGTGTCCTTTGCCTTACAGAAGCTTTTCAGTTTCATTAGGTCTCATTTCTTAATTGTTGATCTCAGTGCCTAAGTTATTGGTGTTCTGTTCAGAAAGTCTTCTCATGTGCCAGTGCATTCAAGGATATTCCTCATTTTCTCTTCTATCAGGTTCAGTGTATCTGGTTTTATGTTGAAGTCTTCAATCCACTTGGACTTGAGTTTTGTTCAGGGTGATAAACATGAATATATTTGCATTTTTCTACATGCAGATATCCACTTTGACCAGCACCATTTGTTGAAGATGCTCTCTTTTTTTCAGTGTGTATCTCTGGCTTTAGATTTCAAGTCTTAAATAGAAAAAAAATTCACAAGAGTTTATATCATACTACAAGTATTGGACTTCCGTACATCTTTGTTGGTCCTTCCTCATCTCCAGGCCCCCATGACACCGAGGAGGATAACATTACCTGCTTCAGAATTGTGAACTCTCAAACAGGGTTATTATGTACGTCCTACACTTTGGAACTTGAGCTGCAGAATCAGCATCACCCATAAGGGGGCAGTGTGGTAACAGCTTTGATTCAGGAATCTGCCCCAATCAGCACCTTTGTGCACCTTTCAACTGAGGCTTGAGGTGGGGAAAGTGGGTTGCGTTTGTGAGGAGAGCCTTGCTGTATCATGGTATAATGTCTGTTGTAAATGATATTTTAATGTCCGGGGTCTTACTCAGGAGAATCGGAAAAGGAAATTTAAAAACATTTATTTAGACTCTTACGCAGAAATGAGACCCTTAAGAACCGGATAAATGAGAGATAAAAGCTTTTCCCGACTCTATTACAGCGGTCTTAGAAGAATTTATAATTTTTTTCCTTGAAGATCGATTTCTGTTTCACCAAGTGTTCTGGAAAGTTCTGCTTATGGCTTTTGGTTTCTGTTTGGAGAGAGATTTCTGATAAGGACGTTATTTATCAAGTTCCAAGTTCTACCAGCCAGTATTTCTTAGTTGGGCCACATACTCTTCTGACGGAACAGACAGGCCTGCTTATCCTCAAGGGGCCAGGAGACATATTGCCCAATTGATTGGGAAGTGGAGTAAAATGCGACTCAGGTGCCTTTTGTTGGGAGCTACTTTCTTGAAGGGTCCCCAGCATAAGACTTTCCAAGCTGAACAGATTTGACCAACAAACCGAATGATTTGAAGAGTCCTGGAGGGTCTTCTCACCGTCCCAGCGGCCTGCCTTAGAAGCAAGGTTGTCAGGAGTCGGGTGTCGGGTAGTTCTGTGCTTGCCCTCCACTGCTGCTGTGCGGGCCATTGCCAAACTAAACAGTTTTAAAAGCCCGCAGTGACCATTTTGTCACTGTCCGAACTCAAGTGGTTTCTTTTGATCTTCTTGGCACAGAGGAGGACAACTGAGGCTGGAGGGTCTGTGTGCAAGGTGGTCCTTCACACTCATGGTGGTTGTCTCCCTTCTCCACACAGAGACTTGTTCTCAGTCTTGCCTAGTGTTTAGGCCCCCTGATGCCATAGAGGTCGCTGAGTACTATAGTGTCCTGCTTTTGAAGCTGCTGACTTCCAAAAGATCAGGGTAGAAGCTGTGTGTGTCTCATTATTTCTAGACCCAGAAATGAGATATTGTCACTCACACCCTATTGACTAGCCAAGAACAGTTCTGTTTCTTCTTCAAAGGAGGAATAGGTAGAGAGTAATGAGGGCTGAATATGCTCAAATTCCATTTTATTTATTTATTTGTTTGTTTTTGAGACAAGGTCTCAAAATATAGCCCTGCCTGACCTGGAGCTATATGTGCAGACCAGGCTGGCTTTGAACTCTACTTCACAAGCATTGGTATTAAAGGCATGCTTCACCCAGTAAAATACATTTTATATATGTATGAAAATATCATAATGAAACTTGTTATTATGTATAAATAACACATGCTAGCAACAACAACAATAACAAAACACTCAAAAATAACTAGATGCCATCCTGTGATGGAAGGGGCATTGAAGAATTTGTAGCCTTCTTCAATTTACAACAGATCTTTAACACCTTTGGAGAATTCTCTGTGACTTGTTGGGGACCTGACTTCTACTGTCCAATATATCAAGCTTCTCTGTAGCATCAATATCAGCCACCAGCTGGGTGGACTTTTTCTTGGGATTTATATTCACAACTAGACACGTTTGTCATGAGCATCATCCACTCCATTAGTCCTCGCCATGGGCATGGTGCACACCCTAAAGGCAGCATATTGGGGGACTTCTCATCTCTTATCTGTGAACCTGTCCCTGGAAACTAGAGTGGAATACACACAGCAGATGTCAGCTTGCGTGTGTGTGTGTGTGTGTGTGTGTGTGTGTGTGTGTGTGTGTGTACGCTGTGTGCCTGTGTGTGTGTGTGTGTGTGTGTGTGTGTGTGTGTGTGTGTGTGTGTTGAATTTTCTGGTGTATAAGAGTGCTGGGACATCTTTAGAAAAAATGGGAATGAGAGAAAATGGGTGTGTGCAGAGAAAATACAGAGATCCAACAAAAACTGTAACCTTCCTCTAGTCAGCATGTAATCTGGCTGGAAGAGGGGCTGTTGTGTTAAATGAAGGGAGGAAGGGTCTCCTTTGGCTAATGATTTCAGATTACTGTCTATTGTAGCAGGGAAGGGAGATGACCTCCCCATTTCTGCCATCCTGGTTATTGGGCATGGGAGAGAGGTCTGTGGGGACCCCAAATTGCTCTGATCGGCAGGATTTTGGAGGTGGGGTGATGCAGAATGAAGTAAGCAGACTGTCTGATACACTCAAGTGGGAGAAGTCTGTTCCTTGCCCATTGAAAATCAATACAGCACATCATTTTTGATTGACACACGCCCCCAATACAATGCTTGCCTAATGATGGCAGCTGGCTTTCTCAGGAGACAATTCAACTTAAAAATGCTGCTTAATGATTTTGGTTGCTAAGTCACAGTACAATTGGACTTGAAAATACACAAATTGGGTGTACATTTATAGTACTCACATAGTTCCCAGGAGGCTTCTTTATTTCTTTGGATGCTTTCTTAATGGGCTGAGCCTCTAGATCAGTGATTCTCAACCTTCCTAATGCTGCAACCCTTTAATACCATTCCTCAGGCGGTGGTGACTCCCAACCCTACTGTTATGAAGTAGTAATGAAAATATATATTATGCAAGATATCTGATATGTGACTTAAAAGGGGTTGTGGCCCACAGGTTGGGAATCAGTGCTCTAGATGATGCTGTTGGACATGTCGCTGTTGACACCCAAATGGACAAGTCAGTTCACCACACAAGGTTTCCATCCTGCCTCTCACCTTTAGCCATAACGAAGGGCCCCCACAAACCCCTCATTGTTCTCTTGTTGCATCTTACGTTTGTTATTTAATATTATGGGATGCAGGCTTCAGACCAATGAGTTCACCTGGATGAAGAATTTTATTGATTCTATAGCAATTAATTGGAACTTACAGTCACGTTGTCACTGAGTTAGAAAGTGGCCATTTAAATGCCACCCTCAGAGGCTATCTCTATTGCCAAGCTAGTTGCATGGGTTAAATAGGAAACCTGTTGGGAGGGCTTGACTTGATGGGGGAAAGCACTGTTTCCTCCAGTTTTATTCAAATAAGGGAGCATCTTCTTCTTCTGGAATGGAACTAGCTTTGAACTCTGTCCTAGCCCAGCATTATCATCCTGCAGATTCCCACTGAAGCATCTGTGATTTTCCCCTGCCCTCCATTCTTACTCTCAGAGCTCCTAAACAACAAACAAACAAACAAACAAACAAACAAAACAACAACAACAACAACTCCCAAGAGTCTTGGCAGGAAATCTCTGTGGGCTCATGAGCAACTTTGGTGACCAGTATGATGGAGGGTTTTGTGGAAGCTCCCTCCCTCTTGTGTTCTGCTATGGCTGCTGGTGGGTCTTTGTAGCACTGTGTGGGTCTCCTGATGCCAGGTACAGCTGTTGTGTCTGAAGCTGGATCGCTCTTCCTCCGCAGCCCAGCATGGACACTTTCTTGGTTCCTATCTTTGCTGAGGGAGGAGCAAACTGCTCTCATCTGCTCACATTAAACTCAGTACGCTGGAGATCCACCGCCATGTTGCTACTGCCCCAGTGGTGACCAGGATGTGCTAACTACTATAACCATGCTTATGGTCTGCCTCTCTCGGTATCAGTTAAGAGTGCCCAGAGTGAGCCCAGGTGAGGCAGAGTGGCAGGCCACTTGCTCCAGGGGGACGGACTTTACTGTTATGACTATACTGCCCTTGCTGGGACATGGCTGTCCCTTGGAGTGGGCAGAGTTTGGAATCAAGCTGAGGTGTTCTGCTCCTCTTTCCTGATATACTTCTCAACAGTTCATGGATGAGATCCCCCTTGTTATATTCTCTCTCTTCCATCCTCTTTCTTTTATTCCTTCAACAAATATGTAAGTGACTTGAACATACAAAGTTCTGGTCACAAAGGAATATGGAAGGTGGCCTCAAATCTTTATTTATCTGGAAGATTCTATTAAAAATAAATAAGTGAGAATATTTACCAGGCAGCAGTAAGGAAAAGAGGACAAGGGGGATTAGCATGTGCTAGCATGAGGAGGGACTCAAGATCGTGGCTATTTCCAAGAGGAAGACAGGAGGATCTGGGGTAGAAGCATTTCAAGTAGAGAAACAGCATGTGCAAAGGCCCTGGGGCAAGTGCAGGCTGGTGTGTCTGAAAAAGATCAAGAAGGCCATTGTGGTAGCAAGACCCAGTAGAATAAGTTGATAACAACAAGTGAGGGAATATGGGGCTATCGTGTAAATTTCTTGGAAATGACCCTGTGAATTCACTGTATTCTAGAATCCTCACAAAAATCCTTGAAAGAACTCAGGAAACAGAATGACCAGACAGTGTGATTTGCCTGTGACAGTTCTAGTCTCTACTTATTAACTTCATGTGAGAATTAATTAAAGACGCCTCTTCACTTCCCAAAGCACCCTGAGTGGGGTGGTGGAGGAGGAAACTGAGGTACAGAGAGGGGAATGATCCACCTAGGCGGTGGGGTACGGAGCTGAGTACTAACCCAAGTCAGCCTGTGTATATCCAAGTCACTTCTAGAGTTTTCTGCTTCAAATGCTTCCCCTTCACAGTTAGACCCCAGGGGACCAAACTCCTCGGAGTGGTTTACTGTGTCTTTGATCACTCTCAAAACTCCTTTCTGAATGGCACTTAGACAATTCTGTAAACATTAAAGAAATGATGCTATGAGATGCTGGTCCTTTGAAGGGAGATTTCAGTTTTGGAAATAGCCTGCAGGGTTTTGGAGCCAGCTCCTGTGGGTTAGCTGGGAAGATAAGCGGTGCACACTTTCTACGAGTGAGGTCAAGGCTTGAGTTTGAATGATTGCTTCCCTTTCTGGGCAGTGGAACTTGACGATAAAAACCATTTCCAGAGAGCCATCCCATAAACGCTCTAAAGGTAACAGTGTCATTTGACTGGATCTGACTTCTCAAAGTTATCCGTCTTTGTGTATCATTTTTCCGCTCGGTAGAGATGACATATGTGTCTAGACTTTCGTTGCTCAGCACATTTAGCTTGGAATGAGGGGGTGTCTTTCCTGGCTAGTAGACACGGCTGGCTTTGGATGAAGAAAATGAATCAACCCTCCCTGGGAACTCAGGTTGTGTTAGCTCAGGGTTCGGGCTTCCTACCTGTTGAGTGACCCTAAGAGGCTCTGTTTTTGTGCTTCTTTATACTTATCTTTGAAATCATGAGAACTCTTTTGAATGTATTTATTGAAATAGCCATCGCACATTTAATACACAAAGCAATGCTGATTCTGTTTTCTTTACAGAAATTTGAAATAACACATGGAATAAAGTAAACCAGTCATCACATAAAGTTTTACAGTCAGGCAAAGGTTCATTGGTTCCTGGCCCCCTCTCCCATCCTCAGGCAGCCCTGTAGCATGGTAGTCTTGGAGGAACACCAGGCGCCAACCTGCCTGCGTTTGAACCCTGGCCTTAGCCAATAGATAAGCATAGGCAGGTACTTAGGCCTCTGGGTGCCTCAGTTTCCTGCAGCATTTTAAACTCTTTTTTTTCTTAGTTCTATAATCACATTTTCTTCTCCATTGTAGTTAATTTTTCTCTGATTGCATCCTATTTTTATTTTTAAAATTTATTGGTTTATTTACTTATTTATTTGCATGTTTGTATGGTGGCTATTGTTATGTTAACTTGACACAAGCTAGAGTCATCTGAAAGGACAGAACCTCAACTGAGAAAAACGCCTCCATAAGATCCAGCTGTAGGGCACTTTCTTAATTAATGATTGAAGGGAGAGGGAGAGGGAGAGGGAGAGGGCACAGCCCATTGTGGGTAGGGCCACTCCTGGGCTGGTTGTCCCGGGTTTTGTAAGAAAGCAGGCTGAGCAAGCCATGAGGAGTAAGCCAGTAAGCAGCATCCCTCTGAGGCCTCTGCATCCACTCCTGTCTCCAGGTTCCAGCCTTGCTTGAGTTCTTATCATGACTTGCTTCAGCAGTAGACTGTGATGTAGAAGTTTAAGCCAAATGAACCCTTTCCTCTCCAACTTGCTTTGCTCATGGTGTTTCATCATAGCATAGTAGCCCTGATTTGGGTAGATATTGGTACACGGATGGTGGGGTCTTGCCGTTACAGACTTGACCATGTTGTTTTGGGAAGGATTGTGGAAGGACTTTGGAACTTTGGGTGAGAAAAGCCATTGAGTGTTCAAAGCTTGGTGAGTTGTTCTGTGGGGGCCTATAAGAGTGTTGAGAGAAATACAGAGAAGTAGGACAGCATGCATGTGTGTCTATGTGTGTGCGCACACACATGGGAATACTCGCATGTCACTGTGTGCCTGTGGAGGTCAGGGCACAAATGTCAGGAGTTAACTTAGTCCTTTCCTTCCACCATGTGGGTCATGGGGATCTAGCTCAAGCTCAAGTTGTCAAGTTGTCAAGTTGGCTTTGGTGGCAATCACCCTTGCCTGATTATTGTATTTTAAAATTATATATATATATATATATATATATATATATGTGATATTTTAATTGTGCTGAAATGTGATTTTATTTATATGTTAATAAAGTTTGCCTGGAGATCAGAGGTCACATAGCGAGGTCACATAGCGAACCATAAGCAGAAGTCCTGTGGTGGTAGCACACGCCCTTAATCCGATCACATGACAGGCAGAGTCTCTGTGTGGTCAAGGACACAGCCAAGCGTGGTGACACAAGCCTGTAGTCCCAGTACCAACCATAGAGACCTGGAGGTCTGTATAGACAGGCAGTGATGAGGAAGTCATGTGGCTGGGCTTAGAGACAATGAGAAAGCAGAACAGAAAGGCAATAAAAACACAAATCAGACAGGAAGAAGCTCTCTCTGGGGAAGTGACAGCGGCGAGGTGGTAAGATAAGGTAGTTGTGGCTCTCTGATCTCTTTGGCTCTGTATTTGGTTCTGTGTTTCTTATTTACTAAGACTGTTTAGAATTTTGTCTACAATATATAATTGCACTTAGAGCCCAGCTGGATAATCCAGGCAATCGCTACCTCAAGGTACTTAATTTATCACTTTCCCTCTTTTAAACAACAACTAGAAAACATATAGCTGGGCATATTTGTGTCTGCTTGTAATTGCAGCTCTCAGGAGGCAGAGGCAAGGAGATTGCTGCAGGTTTAAGGCCAGCCCGGGCTACACAATGAGTTTCAAGTCAGTGGAGGCTACATAGACTCCATCCATCTCAAAAACACAACACAGAAAATAATTTTAGACTCTAGATTAGAATGGGGAGATACTTTGGAAGAGATGTTTTCAGTTTACTACTTTTTAATCTTCAAAGATCTAAATCCATCCAACATCTACAATGTGCTCAAACACTCCCAAAGTCTTACTCACTGCAACTTTCATGGTGGTTGGAAAATCTCAGCTAAATCTTATCACCTCAGAGTCTCAAGTCTTGCCTATCCCAGTGGCGCTTATTTTCAGTCTCAGTGCTGGGGAGATAGAGGCCAGATGATCAGTTCAAATCCATCCTAGCTACATAGTGATTATGAGGTCAATCTGGGCTCTATGAAACCCTGTCTCAAAAACAAGCAAGTGAACATCCAAACACACATGTAAACATTTCTGTTCCAAGAAGGAAGGTAGAGAAGGGAGGAAGGACTCAATAACTCTCAAAGTTTGGAAATCCAGAATGGTAAGTTCTCTGAGGTCTCAAGGCTCAGAGATATTTCTCTGTTATAACCTGTGACTCTTCCCATTCACTCCCAAATTCCAACTCTACATTGGTTAATGTTCTCATTGTTACTATGACAAAATATCTGAGGAAAGCAGATTAAGGATGGAAGGGATTATTTTGGACCACTATCTGACGGGGTGCAATTCATCCTGGTGAAGGAGTTAGGGCAATTGAGAACTGCTATTGCTGTGGCCACAGGAGCATGAGGAGGCTGGTCACAAGATGTGCTCAGTAGGAAGCAGAGAGAAGAATGCCTTGCCCAGCTTATTTTCTCTTCTTTTTTCATTGTGGGACCCATGTTCAGAGTGGCCCTTTCTGGCTGTGCTGGCTAGTTTTACGTCAACTTGACATAAGCTATAGTCATTAGAGAAGAGGAAGCCTTAATTGAGAAAATACCCCCTTAAGATTGGGCTGTAGGAAAACCTGTAGGGCATTTTCTTAATTAGTGATTGATGTGGGAAGGCCAGACCACTGTGGGTGGTACCATCCATGGCCTGGTGATTCTGGGTGCTATAAGAAAGCAGGCTGAGCAAGCCATGGAAAGCAAACCAGTAAGCAGCTCCCCTTCACGGCCTCTGTGTCAGGTCCTGCCTTCAGGTTCCTTCCCTGTTTGAGTTCCTGTCCTGACTTCTTTCAATGATGAACATTGATAAGGAAGTGTAAGTCAAATAATCCCTTTCCTCCCCAACTTGCTTTTTGGTCATGATGTTTCATTGCAGCAATAGAAACCCTAAGTAAGATAGCAATAAATTAAGCTTCTCTGGAAACAGCCTCACAGACACACCTAGAACTGTGTCTCTTGAGTGATTCTAAATCCAGTCAAGTTGACCACGAGGATGAGCCATCACTGCAACTTTTCAAAAACAAAAATCAACACATTTGAATCGTTTTGTGAACCTGTTTCCCACTGTAGAACTCTGGAAGCCTTGTAGTCCTCTTACTGCACCCTCTTTCTTTCAAGCTAAGCCAGTTAAAGTTTGGGTGTTTCTTTGGGATTGTTGAGGGAACTTACGATCATGCCGGATTTCTTCAGTGTTAGCCAAAGGATTCCCATCATCCTTTTGACCTCGTTGTAGGTCATGGGTCCACAACAGTCGCTTTTAGAATCTTGAACAGTCTGTATAGGCTGAGAAATTTCCAGATCATCAAGTCCTCTGTTTGCTTAAAGGAATCATTTGATGTCTCTCCTTTCATGTTTTACTATAAACAATAAGAAAAAGCAATGCTGCAGTTTTGAAATTTTGCTGAGAAGTCTCTCTAGCTGAACATTGAAGGTCATATCAAGGAGCTATGCTTTCCAAGTAGCTTAGCATTCTGTCCTGGCATAACAAAGGCCCTCCTTCTTCAGTTTCCAACACTATGCTTCTTTCTTCCTTCTAAGACTTACCCACAATAACCTTAATGTTCACCTTTCTACCAACAATCTTCTTATGTCAAACTAGGTTTTTGCAGTAAGGGTCTCACACTTCTTCCAGTCTCTGCTCACTATCCAATTCCCAAGCCCTTTTCATGTGTGTGAGTTCCCAAATGTTGCTGTAACAAATGACTGAAAGAAGATGAATTTCTTCACATACAGTTCTGGAAGACAGTTCAGACATAAATTCTCCACCACAGTCTAGGGTTGCACTTTCTCTAGAAGCTCAGAGACAGGGTGTCTCCTTTGCCAATGTCTCTTCATGCTTCTGGTACCTGCTGACTATTCTGGATTTTTACCTACAGCACTCCAGGCTCTGAGAACTCAGAAGTGGGAATGTGGATTAGTACCACGGTTCTGGAAAACTGCGAACAAAACAAAACCACTGCAGTCTATATGCATTTGTCCAATAACTGCGAGGCACCACTGCAGTCTGCATGCCCCTGTGCTCTGACTGAGGCACCACTGCAGTCTGCATGCCTCTGTCTTCTCACTGTGAGGCACCACTGCAGTCTGCATGCCCCTGTCCTCTGACTGTGAGGCCCCACTGCAGCCTGCATGCCCCTGTGCTCTGACTGAGGTACCACTGCAGTCTGCATGCCTCTGTCTTCTCACTGTGAGGTCCCACTGCAGCCTGCATGCCCCTATCCTTTGACTGTGAGGCCCCACTGCAATCTGCATGCCTTTGTTCTCTCTGATATCCATGTAGGCCTTGGAAATCTAGTCCTCTGTCCCTCAGTACTGCGAAGTGGGGCCCAGTGGGGGAGCGTTCAGGTGGGTGAGTGTCACAAACATGGTGCTGAGCGGAAAAAAGGCCAGCAGGGAGGAGGACACATGTAGTGGATTCCGTTTCAGTGAAGTTTGGAACCAGAAAGAAAACAGAACAGACAAAGTTAGGGTCTTTCTAGAGGGGGTGGGGCTTATTACTGGTGGTTGGGGTCTAGACAAGGTGTTTCCAGGTTTGGAATAAGGGCAAAGATGGGCAACAGTAGCAAGGAAAGTGTTCAAAGGGAAGTGGTAGCGCAGGTGAGAGAGGGCGAGGCCATGCAGAGGGCCACAAGAGTGAAGGTGCTCCAGGATCCCAGTTAGTGTTCGAGTCTTCCTTCTCTGTGGTTCAAGAGAAAGAGGAGTTTGGTTATTAAGGTATTCAGTGAAGGTAGTTCTCTGCTCTGATTGGTAGAATAGGTCATATACTCCTTTTCTTGCTTTGCATGCCCTTCCCATTATGCATCTGATTTTGATAATATGCACGCCCAGTTATGCATGAGTATAAGATGGCAAGTAGGGATTCTCCCTAAAGTTCAATTGAGGACAGAGTTTTGCCTTGCTGTGCTCTAAACAAGTTCAAGCCAGACTGGCCTTATTGTTTCTTTGTATTTGGATACACTGGGAATTTGTTTGAATGTAAATTGCCTAAAGTTTGAGTTTTTTAAAAACATTATTTGATAAACTTTATTATAAAAAGCTTTCAAAATTTTTTTTGGGATAACTTATTCCAGTATACACACACACACACACACACACACACACACACACACACACACACACATATATATATATGGGTCAGGAGACGCTGCCAGCCACCACCACCATGAGGAGTAAGATGTAAAGATACCAGTAAGCCGCAAGCCACATGGCAAGGTATAGATTTATAGAGATGGGTTAATTTAAGATATAAGAACTAGATAGCAAGAAGCCTGCCACAGCCATACAGTTTATAAGTAATATAAGTCTCTGTGTGTTTACTTGGGTCTGAGCAGCTGCAGGAGCCAGGTGGACACAGGAAGGAATACATCAGCTACATATATATATATCTCCTAATGCAAGTGGGGGTCCAAGACTGTGAGAAGCATTGTTTGGAAAGGATCAGTCCTGTGTATGGTGTGTGTGTATGTGAGAGAGTGTGTATAGTGTGTGATTTTTGTTTGTGTGTGTATTATATGTAGCATGTGAGTGTGCACATATGTGCATGCGTGTAGTGTGTGCAGTATGTGAATGTATGTGGAGTGTGTGAGGATACATGTGTGTACATGTATATGGAGTATGTGTGAGTGCGTGCAGGTAAAGTAACTAGGCTGACAAGTGCATTATTAGGAGAGGAGGACATGTATAACCCAAACCAAGCAGAGTCCCAGATTACTAAACTATTCCCTATGCTCTCCTACCTTGTGGAAGTGTAGAGAGAAAGAGGATTCTTGGTGCTGGGACATATTCATTTCTTGATCTAGTTGTGAACACATGAGAATGTTCACTTTGTAAAACTTCATGGGGCTACTCTATACACTCTGCTTGCAGAGTCCATCAAAATTAAATTGGTAAACATTTTATTTTATTTATTTTATATTTTTCTTGCTAGGCAGACATCAGAGTCAGCCTTTTCTGCTCAGTGATGATTCTTTTCCCCCTTTTATTGAAAATAGATTCTTTTCTCATACACTATATCCTGATTACAATTTCCCCTCCCTCTGCTCCTCCTAGTTCCTCCCCATCTTCCCTCCCATCCAGATCCACTCCCTTTCTGTCTCTCATTAGAAAAGAATAGGCTTCTAAGAGATAACTGTGGTGGTATTGTGTTCCCCGAAATATTGTGCATGCTAATAAACTTGTCTGAACAGAACAAGAGAACAGAACAGCTACAATATTAAACATAGAGGATAGGCAGTGGTAGCACACGCCTTTAATCCTAGCATTCCAGAGGCAGAGATCTACCTGGATCTCTGTGTGTTCAAGGATATAGTCAAGCATGGTGACTCATGCCTTTAATCCCAGAAAGTGAGCCTTTAATCCCAGGGAGTGATGGCAGAAAGCAGAAAGGTATATAAGGCGTGAGGACCAGAAACTAGAAGCTTTTAGCTGGTTAAGCTTTTGGCATGGTAAAACTTTTAGGCTTTTGAGCAGCAGTTCAGCTGAGATCCATTTGGATGAGGCTCAGAGGCTTCCCGTCTGAGGAAACAGGATCAGCTGAGAAATTGGCAAGGTGAGGTGGCTGTGGCTTGTTCTGCTTCTCTGATCTTCCAGAATTCACCCCAATACCTGGCTCTGGGTTTGTTTTTATTAATAAGACCCTTTAAGATTCCTGCTACAGATAACATTGGTAAACATTTTAAAATCTATTCAATTGGAGTAGCACAGCCCAAGAGGGTAGGGTTGTGTGGATCAGAGACCTACGGTGTCAAGAACTGAGGTACTGATCATTTAACTTACGGTATTAGTTACCTTACCTTTATCAATGCTGTGACAAAACACCCCAAAAGAAACAACTTAAGGGAGAAATGGTTTATTTTGGTTTATATGTTCAGTTTATAGAGCATCTTGGTGGGAGCAAGGGGCTGCAGGAGTAGGGGGTGGCAGGAACAGGGAGGGGGGGAGAGGGGATGCAGGAATGAGGTGTGTGTGGCAGGAACAGGGTGGGGAGAGGGGTGCTGGAGCAGGGGGTGGCAGGAATGGGGTTAGGGAGTGCTGGGGGGCAGGGTGGGGGGGCAGGAGCAGAGGTGGCGGAGCAGGGGGCCACTGGTCACATTGTGTCTCTCTGCTTGTCTTTTCTTTTTCTTCAGTACAGGCTACCAGCCCACGAGATGCTGCTGCCCATGTTTAGGGGGTTCTTCCACCTCAGTTAACGCAGTCTAAAAACCCCCACAGACACGCCCAGAAGTGTGTTCTCTAGATGATTCTAGATCAGCATTCACCATCATCCTGATGAGAAACCACATTTGGAAAATCTCAGCAGACTGAATGTGGGTCTTGCCATGTGACTTAAGGATGTGTGGGTGTGTCCTGCCCTGTTCCTTCCTTCTCGCATAGCCTTAGCCTTTCTGTTTGCACCCTGAATAGTGACTGACATAATTTGAAGTCTTTCAGCAGCTTTTCCCTACTTTGGGGTGGCCTGTCCAGTTCCTTCAGGTGTAGTTCAGTTCAGAAAACACCAGAACCAAAGCAGGGAGAGTGAATACTATCGAAGAGTGAAGAACACCCACCATTCAGCGGCACAGTGACAGGTGAGGGACAGAGATTTTCCTTTGCCCTTTCTCAGTTGGCAGGAATCTCAGTTCTTGAAATCCCACAAAGCAGCTATGAGCTTAGCTCCCGTCCCCCCACCCCCCGAAGTGTTTGAGAAGAAGGGGTCTTCATCTTGATTTTGCCCTTTTGTGGTCTTTGTGTTAGAAAGCTTCACTGTGGGAGGCTCAGGAGGAGAGAGGGAGTAAGCTCCTTTCTCCTGACCTTCACATTATCATGCTATAAAAGCCCTTCACTCACAGGCATTTACTCCCCCATCTTCTATCCTTATCAGGGTAAAAAGCAAAGGGAGACACTGCTGAAAGTTTAAAGGCTCACACGGAATCTCAATGGGTGGAATCGCAGGATGCATTTAAAGAAGGAGCCTGGCTTGAGAATAGGGCTCCTGTACAGCGTGGGCTTTCTCCCATAGCCAACAACCCGCCAAAAAAGACTTCCTCCTGAACTAGTCCAGGGGTATAATGGCAGGGGAGCTGCCATGCACTTTGGGACATAAAATAGATCTTGCATACTTTCAGCTATATCAGCTGCTTCCCTTTTCCTCCAAGACTAGTAGGTTTTGTGTGTCAAAGTCAGCTGCTCGACAGGAAGAAAAATTATGTGAAATAGTACTAGCAGTCTGTCATTTACATGCTCCGATTATCACTGACCTTAAGATAGATGTATGATCCCATGACACAAATATATTAAATGTAATACTATAATTATATATTGTAGAATATGTAATCGCAACATGTTAATATTTGTTCAAGGGAGGGATCATTGTGAAGCCAGGACACCTATATTCAAATTATTGATCTTTGTGGATTTGGATCACTTTCATGGTTCCTTTTCTTCTCTCTTTCAGTCCAAGCTACATGATGCCTATTGTGCTCACATTGAAGGTCGCTAGGGCAAATGAATGCTTATTAGATGCTAGACGTTTTCCCTCTTTTCCTTTTGAGTAAATCTTAAACAATTGATGAACATCTAGATTCATGTGTTGGGGCCAGGAGAGTGGTGATCCATGCCTCTGTGTTCCCAGAGCTTCTAACTCCAATATAGGACAAGTCCCCAGAGTCACCTGTTAAAATAATATATCAGATTTCATTATTCTGAGGCTCACAAACTCTTTGTATGTTTCTTTTCATACTTCAAGTCCAAGCACATTGCCATGGTCTACTGACCTGGCTTCTGCCTGTTCTCCCATCTATAATGGTTAGAATGATTTTTATCTCCTCCAAAATTCATGTTGAAGTTTAACCATCAATGTAACTGTGCTGGAGACAGAGTCCTCAGGAGCAGAGTAAGTCATGAGGGTAGAGTTTCTATGAATGGGATGGGATGGCAGCTCTTCATCTTCTTGCCCTTCTGCTGGCTGCCATGTGAGGAAGTGACCTTTTTTCTGCTGGGGATGCTATGAATGTGTTGCTGTGATTGACTGATAAATAAAATGCTGATTGGCCAGTAGCCAGGCAGGAAGTATAGGCGGGACAAGCAGAGAAGAGAATTCTGGGAACAGGAAGGCTCAGTCAGGAGCAGTCAGCCAGACACAGAGGAAGCAAGATGTAAAAGTACAGGTAAGCCACAAACCACGTGGCAACTTATAGATTAATAGAAATGGGTTAATTTAAGATGTAAAAGCTAGTCAATAGTAAGCCTGAGCTAGTGGCCGAGCAATTTTAATTAATATGAGCTTCTGAGTGATTATTTTATAAGTAGGCTGCGGAACTGTGAGGGCCCGAGCAGGACTGGAGGAAATTCCAGCTACAAATGGCGCCCAACGGCTTGAGTTTCCACCTAAAACCTGAGAATATTTAATAAGCAACTCTAAATGGAGCTAAAAACAGCTTCCTAGTTGTATCTCAGGCTGGCAGCGAGATGCTGCAACATGTGGGCTTAAGCTACAACACGTTACACAGAGGTGTCTTCAAGCTGTGTACTATCCTGCGTGGTGGATTTAGCCTTTGCTAGTATAAAAAAAAAAAAGAGAGAGGTTTCTGGGCTATACGCTGTTTGGATAGAAACAGACCCACTGCCTCCCAGAGTCAGCGGAAAACATGGCTCCCAGCACTGGTGATGAATTATCTCCACCATGTTGAAAAGCTAAATTGGGTGGAGCTAACAGCCAAGATTTCTGCTTCAGTACTAGCTGCTGCAGTTTAAAGCAATAGATTTACAATAAGACAGATTCAGATGGAATAGTTTACAATGTATGTAAAAATGTACATAGACTTGAAAGAGAAAAAAACAATAAATATATACTGTTATATGCAGTTATATAAAGAAATAGATAGTTTTAAAAAATAAAGTCTTTAAAGAGATAGTAAAGGTAATATAAAAAAATAAGCCATGTAAAGATGGATATTACACAGAGAATCTAGATTGTGTTGTCTGTGATATTTTTAACTGCAGAGAGACATTTGATTGTAAAGGCAGATGAATTAAACTAATATGTATATTTTAAAGGTACCTTGACTTCAAAATTTGGATCTAAGGATATGTTGCTTTGGAAAGGAGGCTCTGCTTTTGTTTCCACAGAAAGCCAGAGGCTATGGTGCTGTGGATATCACTCTGTATCAATAAAGCACTGCTTGGCCATTAGCTCAGGTCTATCATTGTCTAGCTCTTACTCTTATATTTAGCCCATTTCTATTAATCTCTACTTTGCCACGTGGCTCGTGGCTTACCGGTACTTTACATCTTCCTTCTCCTCGCCGTGGCTCCAGCCACTCTCTCCTTTCACCTTCCTGTTCCCTCTCTTCTCTTCTCTGTTAGTCCCGCTTATAAAATGGTGCCCAACAGCTCAAATTTCCACCTTAAACCTTAAAATTTTTAATAATCAATTCTAAACAGATTCCTGCCAAAATCAGGTTCCTGCTTCATGTCTCATACGGGCAACTAGATGCCGCAAAACGCGTGTTTGAACTACTGGCAGGTTCCTGGCATACGCTTTGACCGCCAGTATGGCAAGAATGAGGTGTCTGCCAGCGGCACATTGCACTGTATGCTAGATTTACTCTTTACTGATATAAAATAAAAAAGAGGTTTCTGGGCTACACGCTGCTTTAATAAAAGCGTAGACCCACTATTTCTGAGAATTGATCGCTCCCACAACTGATAAAAAACGTGCCACCACCATGTTGGAAAGCTGAAGTGGGCGGAGCCAGCAGCCACCGTTTCAGTCTTAGAATGCTGCAATAAGACTGATTCAGATGAAATCGTTTACAATATATGTAAAAATGTACGTAGACATACAGTTACATAAACAAATAGATAGTTTTTAAAAATAAAGTCTTTAAAATAAGCCACATAAAGATGGCTATCACACAGAGAATCTGGATTTTGTTGTCTTTGATATTCATAACTAAAGAAAAATATTTGATTGTAAAAGCTGTTGAGTTATGCCAAAATGTATACTTTAAAGGTACCTTGACTTCAAAATTTAGATGTAAGGATATGTTGCTTTGGAAAAGAAGTTCTGCTTTTGTTTCCACAGAAAGCCAGAGGCTATGGATTTGTTCCAGACTAAGATACATCAGGTTTGACCAGCCAAGACCACCTGAAAGCTCTCCAATAACACCATGGCCCAGATGATCCAACATTCAGAACATCTCAAGACAACTGGCTCAGATGATACACCCTCACGGACTACTCCATAATCCTAAAATGTTCTTTTTGTCCCCATAAGATACAGCGCCCCCCTCCAGCAGGAAGTAGTAAGAGAATCTACGCCCAAATTCCCAAATATACCAATCTGGCTTTGGAGATGGAATGGGCTCACTCCCTCTCTAAACCCAGACATATTCCTAAAATAAAAGGTTAAAAGATTCTTTTGTCCCATATCAGAAGAGCCCTCTGGTATGGGACAGAGAAAAACCAATATTTTTATTTAAAACAGGTTAATTATAAATACGATCTCTTTCTAAAAAAGAAAAGGGGGGATATGATATAGATATATAGGATATAGAGATGATAGGATAAAAGGTTTAAAATGTTTTACATTGGTATAGATTTTAGTTTATGTTCAAAATGTTTTACATTGGTATAAATTTTAGTTTATTGATACAAACTTAAAGTTGATTTTGTTATACTGTGTGTATATTTCTACTTTTGTTTGAGGTATTATGTTTACGTAACTCATTTAAAATTGTAATAGATAATTAAGAAATAGATTAATAATTAGTCATCTATGATAATCATATTTGTAGCTATGTTAGTTAAGTCTTCTAGGTATACATAGATATATTTCAGATAGATAGGTAATCTTCAAATACTTCAAAGACCTACAGAATATGGCATTTAAAATGTTTTAAAAATTTAGACTTTCTGGACAGTGAGACATGTCTGCTCCTGGCAGCACTGGATTTACTTCAGAGGAGGATGGGCATCGAAGACACTCCATATGGAGTTTATCTTCACCTTGGCAAAAATAGCCATTTGGGCAAGAAACTGTTCTTGCCTGGACTGCTTGAAAAAATGTACCGACTGGACATGCAGGACCCATAGGAAGGTGACCACTGAACTTTGCTTGACAAAATGGTCCTTCAGGTTCCTGCTTTGCAGAGGAAACTGCCAGACATTCTACAGGACACAGAAAAAAATGACTGAGAGACTCTAGGCCTGTGAGCTGAAAACAGATGCCCCAACTTTACAAGAGAACTTTGAATGACTGTCCAGGCTGTCAGCTGTCTCTGTCTACCCTGCAAGACTCCCGAAAGTTGCTTGCATCTTCTCCATTTCTCAGGTAGTATTATATCCTTCTGAGGTCTTTGATGTGGTTGAAGACTAGATAGTTGTAATTTCCTCAGTTATGATAAAAGATAAGTTAGATATAAAACCTTAAACTCATAAATATAAGATAGATAAGATATCTTCTTTAATATTGTAACTATAATTCTTGCTCGATAATTGTTTTGTTATATGTAATTTTACTATGTTAAAGTTAAAACCTTCCTTTTTGAAAAAGAAAAAAAAGGGGAAGTGCTGTGGATATCACTCTGTATCAATAAAGCACTGATTGGCCGGTAGCCAGACAGGAAGTATAGGCGGGACTAACAGAGAAGAGAAGAGAGGGAACAGGAAGGTGAAAGGAGAGAGTGGCTGGAGCTGCGGTGAGGAGAAGGAAGATGTAAAGTACCGGTAAGCCACGAGCCACGTGGCAAAGTAGAGATTAATAGAAATGGGCTAAATATAAGAGTAAGAGCTAGACAATGATAGACCTGAGCTAATGGCCAAGCAGTTTAAATAATATAAGCATCTGTGTGTTTATTTTATGAATGGGTTCAGTCAGGGAACCAGGGACTGGCGGGACTTGGGAGCTGGAGAGAAGCTCTCCAGCAACACTATGGATTTGTTCCAGATTAAGATACATCAGGTTTGACCAGCCAAGACCCCATGAAAGGTCTCTGATGACACCATGGCCCAAATGATCCAACATCCAGAATGGTTTCAAGGCAACTGGCTCAGACAATACAGCTTTACAGACTACTCCATAATCCTAAAATTTTCTTTATGTCTCCATAAGAATACAGTGCCCTCATCCAGCAGGAAGTAGTATGAGAAGCTATGCCCAAATTCCCAAAATATTGTTTATGAATTGTTTATTTTTATTTAAATCAGGTTGATTATAAATGCAATATCTTTCTTAAAAAAGGGGGGCATGATATAGATATGATAGGATGAAAGGGTAGATTATTGAATCTACTTTTAAAGAGCAACAACTTGTTTGAAATGTTTTACATTGCTATGGATTTTAGTCTATTGATACAAGTTTAAACTTAATTTTGTTATACTGTATATATATTTCTACTCTCATTTGAGGTATTATGTTTATGTAACTCATTTAGATTATAATGGATAATTAAAAAATACAGATTAATAATTAGTCTTCTGTGATAGTCAAACTTGTAGCCATGTTAGTTAAGTTTTCTAGGTGTACGTAGATACATTTCAGATACATAGGTAATCTTCAAACACTTCAAAGACCTACAGAATATGGCATTAAAATGTTTTAAAAATTTAGACTTTCTGGACAGTGAGACATGTCTGCTCCTGGCAGCACCGATTTACTTCAGAAAGGAGGATGGGCATCGAAGACACTCCATATGGAGTTTATCTTTGCCTTGGCAAAAAATAACCATTTGGGCAAGAAACTGTTCTTTCCTGGACTGCTTGAAAAAATGTACCAACTGGACATGCAGGACCCATAGGAAGATGACCACTGAACTTTGCTTGGCAAAATGGTCCTTCAGGTTCCAGCTTCACAGAGGAAACTGCCAGACATTCTACAGGACACAGAGAAAAGTGAATGAGAACTCTAGGCAAACTAGAGCAGTCTGCCTCAAAGGTGGTTGATGTCAGACACAGATAAATGATGTGCAACAAGTGCAATTATGAACCAGCTTTGCCTATTGACATATCCTGCATTGCTGCTCTTATTTATTTATTTATTTATTTATTTAT
>CABHPR010138491.1:28448-42653 GCA_902168415.1 Peromyscus melanophrys
TGTGTGTGTGTGTGTGTGTGTGTGTGTGTGTGTGTGTGTGTGTGTGTATAGGGATGGGGGATGCACACCACAGCACACTTGTGGAGGTGAGAGGACTTCCTGGAGTTGGTTCTCTCCTTTTCCCATGTGGTTCCTGGGAATAAGTCAGATTGTCAGGCTTGGCAGCAGGGACCACCATCTACCAAGCCATTTTGCTCTTTTAAATTCTCTTGATAGTATTTCTTCTTAAACTGAGTGAAGAGTCACAAATCGTCCATGTGGCTGCTCATATATGTTTAGACAAGTCACTCATTCAGTGTCTGGGACTTCTAATATTCCCAGCCACAGACTAATGTGTGCCTTATATTCAGTGTCTGGGACTTCTAATATTCCCAGCCACAGACTAATGTGTGCCTGGAAATGTCAAGTGGTATGATGCTTAATCTTTATGAAGCACCTGATTTATTCAGTGAATAGATCTCTGTCTTCTGAATATCTGGTCCAGGGTTTCTCAGTCACAGCAGCATTGCCATGTTCGTTGGTCCTTCTCTACAGAGAGGGCATGTCCTGTACAGTATAGAATGTCCAGCTTCATATTGATTTTGCCCTAGGTACTGTGGCACACCCCCAGGTGTGACCATCAAAACTTTATCAAAATGTTGGCAAATATCCTTTAGAAATTATCACTGCTATGACGTGAAGACCAGGACTTTAAATATCTGCATACCTTTTCATTGCTCCCCATTGAGCCTGGTTTGGGCCAAATGAGGACTTGAGTGCTTTTTAGTTTGCCAGTGGTTTGCCAGTGGTGTGCAAAAGTTCTTAGACTCTACTGCAGCTGGGCACATTTGAAGCATGGTCTAATGACCTGGGAAACAGAGTAAATCTTTTTAGCCCATGCTCTGATCACACTGGGGCTGGATTTTGGCTGGCTGACTTATTTATTTCTGACCCCTGAAGATCTTTGATTCTCACTTTATTCATGGTCTAAGGATTCTTGAGGACCATGGTAGAGAGTGAATTCCTGTGAGCAATCTAACCCCACTGTCGTTCTTCATTGGCAGAGCTAAGATCAGGAAGGTCAAGTGGGCAGGGGACTGTCTTTTTCTGCTCTCTCATAAATACTAATAATTTATGGATAGAATCAGCACAGAGGAGATGCTCAGTAAATATGGCTGACTATGTGAAGAGTTTTAAGACTACCCTCATGGTTTATGACTACCTAGAAGGAACCATAGAACTCAGGTAAGTTATTATACTCATGGTTACGGTTACTGCACAGAAAAAGACAAGGAATAAAATGTGTGGAAGGAAAAGGTGCATAGAACAGAATGCTGGAGAGACTGGGGACAAACTCTAGTTGTCTTCATTCAACAGTATCACATGGACCACACTTAATTCTCCTAGTAATAATATATGGCAACATGCATAGAATACTGCCAGCCAAGGAAGCTCACACAAGCTTTGATGACTGGAGTTTTTTCTGGGGGTCAAACATCATAGCATGGGTTGCCTAAGCAACTCACCTTAATTTCTTGAACTGTGGCTTTCACTTCCATCCCTAGGGGTCAAGCTGGTGCAGCATGGCTCAGGGCTCCAAACAAACAGAAGCAAGATTTTACTATAAATTGCATGGTAAACATGAACTATGTAGCATGGCCCAAGACCCCAGTGCTGTACAAGTACGAGTGGGCAGGAGCATCCAGGAGTGTAATGGTATACTCTCAGAAGCAACCACAGGGAAGTCCTGTCTTTCGAATGTGCAGGATTTGAGTATGAGCCTGATGAGTCTGTTGTATAGGCTGAGAAGGTCAGAATATCTGCATACTTTCTTCCTTCATGAATCCTGAATTATTAAGATGATATCAGGTACAAACTAAATACTTGCTTTAGAGTTTTCCATATCAATATACCCAGCAGTATAAGATGCATGTATATGTTTATTGGTGCATGCTCACCTGTCCTCCAGAACTGGGTCCTGGAAGTGAGACTGGGGCTGCAAGAGAATGAAGAATGGAAAGACAGAAACACATACAGAAGAGCAGCAATAGGACGGCCTGTGCATACTCTGATGGAGTAGCAGCAATTGTAGAACAATGCAGAACCTCAGTGAGTTTATTATGTACAGCACAGGAGGAAGTGTTAGATGTCTCAGGAATCTCTGTAGGTGAGAAGTCTCAGAACTCAGTTAAGCTATTATGGTCATGGAAATGGGAAAACCAAGACTCATAATGGCCGCTTTATACTCATTGCCATCTGGTAGAGGCCTTTGGTGGTTAGAGCTTCTTCTTCTTGCTCTCAGGCCTGAGGCCCATGTAGAACCATTCAATGCTTCTGTTTTATCTCAGCCCCACTGACCCCTTCTACCTTCCTCATCTTCTGGAGCATGCCTCATCCTAACTCAGTGCAACTCCTTTCCTGGGCTGTGGGAAAGATTTTTACAGAGATAATATCTACTTCTTTTCTTAGAACCAAGTCGATAATGGTGAGAATGTTTCTCTTGTCCCTTAGAAAAAAATAGGAATCAAATAAAAACAGTAATTTTCTGTATAACTAAATCAGACAGTTTATCCCCCAGGCTATTGATACAGGAGAATCTGGAGGAAAAAAAGTTAGAAAATAGCCTCAGCTGTGTTAACTCACAGTGAATAAGACAACGACATATTCCAATGGATACCTGAAATTAATTCAATATTTCATGTAAGGGCAGAAGAGTTCAAAACAAATGTGGTCCCCAGGTCCCGAAATGAAACTCCAACAATTTCCTCTTCTTTTACTGGAGGAAACACTTCACTGTGAAGTTATTGTTATTGCCTTGCTGTTTATTTATTTATTTATTTTTATAAAGGAATACTCAACTATTTGTGTGTTATTGCTTCTAAAACCTGCAGGTTAAGAATCTCAGGACTATGCCAGCCACTAGAACTTCTCCCAACATTAAAAAAATTAAATGTAAAATTATTTCAGCAATTGAAACAGATGATGTCAAGTGGTCTATCAGAATCATACTTTATGCCAAAAAAAATTCTTTTGGTGATCAGTCAGCCATGTGAGGGGTTGACATAGATAGAGTGTAGCATGATGGGAAGGGACTTGGGCTTTGGGACTTCAGGGCAGTGGTGGCTGACCTTGCAACAGTGGTTGGGAAGATTATGAGAAAGATGAAGACATCTTTTTGCTCCTGCCTGCTTTTTGCATGTCTTCTACAGATTATGAACCTTTATTGGGTTCCTAGACTCTTCCTAGTGATGTCTTGACTCTGAGTCCTTATGGACATCTCCCAGAGCAAGCATGGCCGGCTCTTTTATATCCTTCAGGTCAGAGGTCAAGTTGGCATGTCACAGAGACTTCACAGCTGCTCCCTGTCACAGTGGTGTTTGATTTCCCTTCCAATCACTGTTCCAGTTTGAATTATGTTTATTTATCTGTTGCCTTTCAGGCCTCCTCTTTCACCCTGGTATCCATAGCTTTTGGTATGTCCAACACATACAAATGAATAAACCAAGAGATGGAAGTGCTGGGAAGTACTTCCTGAGAACTTACCAGAATGTAGCTGTGATAATGGAGGAACTCTGTGGATTCCATGACTTACTAGATTCCATGTTGATTTTTCCATGAGCAATAAGTTCAGTCAGTGATGGCGCTATGGCCAGGCAGAGACTGCGGACAAACTTTTTCCTCCATAGAGAATGGTTCCAGACTGCCAGAGGGCTGCTGTTGTTGGATATTTGTACACTGTGTGAAGATGTGTTGCTGTGATTGGTGTAATAAAAAACTAAACGGCCATTAGCTAGGCATGAGGTATAGGCAGGATTTCTGGTGAGAGAAAGGAAGAAGAGGAGGAATCTAGGTGCGCAGGAGACACCAGGAGATAGAGAGAGGAAACAGGAGGTGCAAATAGAAGAGAGGTAATGCCATGTGTGGTAGGATGTAGATGAAAAAATAGGTTAATTTAAGGTATAAGAACTAGTTAGGAACAAGCCTAAGCTATAGGAAGAGCTTTCATAATTAATAAGAAGTCTCCATGTTGTTATTTGGGAGATGGGTGGCTGAACAGAAAGCCTTTTTACAGGCTGTCCAGTTTTATGCTGTGGCTCCTGCAGACACTGATCTTCAGCAGTGGAGGTGGGAAGAGAGAGAACTGTGAATTGATAGGAAGTTTTAGGTCCTGGGTCTGGAAGTGATGTTTATCATTCTGCTCCATTACCCCTTCTTTCCCTTTTGGGGCCAAGTGGGGTAAACATGACCAAAGGTGGTTACAGATGTGGGCACCTGCTTCCCAGTGACTGTGTCATGCTGGCAGATGATGGCAGAGAACTGCCACCTATGCTGTTACCTACACCGAGGAGCTCTGGGAGGACAGGATCTGGCTCTTTTTATCAGCCTGAGCTGAAGATCTAGCATGGTGAATATCTGAATGAATAACCAACCATCTCCTGATCCCCAATTGTGTTAGAGGCACCAATCCAAATGTGAAATTTAAAGCAGAATGGAGACAAAGTAGGAACTATGCAGAGACTTTAAATGATCAAGGAGATCCCTCTCTCTCCCTCTCATTTTGCCTCTGCCTGCCTGCCTGTCTCTGTTTCTATCTCTACCTCTGTCTCTTGTAGTTGGTGTTTTCACTCTTTTAGCTTTTTTTTTTTTAAGTGATGCCGGGGTGCCATCCAGCTCCCAAATAAATCACACACTAGTTCTTACTATTACTTATGAATGCTTGGTCTTAGCTTGGCTTATTTCTAGCAGGCTTTCCTTAAATTATCCCATCTACCTTTTGCCTCTGGGCTTTCTCTATTTCTGTATGTCTTACTTTCACTCTTATTCCGTGGCTGACTGTGTGGCTGGTTGGATGTGTGGCTGTGTGGCTGTGTGGCTGGTTGACTGGCCCCTTCTTGCTCCTTGATCTCTCCTGCTTCTTGATCACTCCTTTTCTCCTTCTACATATTCTCTCTGCATGCCAGTCCCACCTATCCTTTCTCCTGCCTTGCTATTGGCCATTCAGCTCTTAATTAGACCATCAGGTGTTTTAGACAGACACAGTAACACAGCTTCACAGAGTTAAATACACGCAACATAAAAGAATGCAACATCATCTTTGTATCATTAAATAAATGTTCCACAGCATAAACAAATGCAACACATCTTAAAATAATATTACACAACAGTCTCTCTCTCTCTCTCTCTCTCTCTCTCTCTCTCTCTCTCTCTCTCTGTATGTGTGTGTGTGTAGGTGCCTCTATATGTATGAGAATAGGGGTACATGTGCACATGTGTGTGTTGTATGTGGAGGCCAGAGGACACGCCTGAGTGTTGTTTCTCAGGAGTGTCCTCTTTTGCTTGAGACAGAGTCTCTCACCTGCAGAGAGCTCACTACGTAGGCTAAGCTTTGAGGCCAGTAATGTCCAAGGACCTACCTGTCTCTGCCTCCTCAGTGCTGAGATCACAAGTATGTGCCACCATTTCAGAATCCGATCTTCCATCTGCTCCTTTCTTCCCAGAGACAGAAGGTGAATCTTTAGTCTGCTTTTCTCTCGACCCCATGTTCTGCTCCTCTGAGTACGATCCATGGAAATGGAGATGTGACTTGAACCACTGGGATGTTGGAAACTCTCTCAGCTCTCCAATTCATATGGCTTTGGATTGAGATTGCTTGCTAGAGTCCTCCTCATGCCCTTGAGTGAAGGTTTGATTCTTTGGTGGACTACGAACTTGTGTCCATCACAGGAGGTTAACCCATAGAGGACAGGCTCATATAGCTTGTCCTAGAGAGGCTGACATTGTAAGAGAGGCCATGCTGGTGGAACTCTTACCTGGAGAAAGCAGGATTGTGGGAAACATTTGTTGTAGGACACTGAGTTGTTTTGATCACTTGAGATATTTTAGAAAGTTTGTGTTTTGTTTGAAAGAGAATATCAGTTAACATTCTGGAAAACTCCTGTGTATGTATGCAAGTGTGTGTGTATGTGTGTGTGTGTGTGTGTGTGTGTGTGTGTGTGTGTGTGTGTGTGTGTGTGTTTATCCTTGTTCCTGATGCTCAGGACACAGACCAGGAAAAAAAAAAAAGAAAGAAAGCACGCACCTTCTCACAACATGCACCATCCTTCTTTCATTCCCCCTCCTCTTCCTTTTGGGTCCATTGCCATGACAGATGGATACTGCTTGGCTCTTACTGTTTCCCTTTAAGTCAACAATACGCACACTGTCACTTTGTCCTACGATTTACTGAGTGCTTCCACCCAGTAAGCTTTAGGAACCTTTTGAAAACTAAGTGTTAAGTGATGGTGTTATGGGCCGAGAAACAACCTGCCAGATGATATCATCATTACTTTTAATTTTCATCATTCTTTCATTTTTTTCTCATCATAAAACCCTTCAAAGGTAATGGCAAGCAGGTATGATACTGTGATATGTCCCAAGTCTTGAATGATGGTTGGAAACAGGGGTTAGGTGAACTGCCTATGTCCTAGAAGTATCACATAGCCGATAGCTTTATCTTTTATCTTTATGGTGTATGGATGTGTGGGTGGTTGGGCTCTGGGTGAAATGTGACAACAGTGAAGCTCTCCTTTCTCTGCGACACGTATTTCAAAGGGATTTTATTGAGATGGTGGCCCCTTTCCTGAGAGTGTCATCATGGCGCTGTAACAGACTACCAGTTTAGGAGAGGCTGCCTTCGGTTAGTAGCATCTGTCCCTGTTGCCAGTATCTGTACCCCTGACCCACCCACTCCATTTCAACATCCCACAAAATCATCTCGCTCTGGCATCAACTTCAAAGTCTCATTTATTAATAAATAGCCGCCAAATGAATCAGAGATGAGAGTGCATGAGCCACCTTGCGGCAAAAACTCCTGGAGCATCTGCCGCTTCCAGCAAGTTCTAAAGCCCTCGGGCGCCTGTTAGAACAGCACCCCACTTCTCAGTCCCCAGTTCTAGGCTGGTGGCTTAAACAGAAAATATTTACTGTCCCCAGTTCTGGAGGCTTGAATTTCAAGGTCAATGTGTGGCAGGTCTGCATCGGGGAGGCCAGCTTTCTGATTGCAGAAGGACATCTTTCTCATGTCCAGAGAGAAAGAGACCTGCTTGGATCTCTTCATAGGAGGGCACTTATCCCACTGTATGGACCCTGTCTTTTTGCCTTGATCTCAAAGGCCTCACATTATTGAGATTATGCTTAAAGACACTGACATCAGGGACAAATGTTCAGTTCATAGAGCACAAAGAAAGGGCATCCTCTTCCAGCATATACCAGTGCAGGTTTAACTGAAGCTTCTCAATATAACTTGGGATCAAATTCAAGCCCCCCTGATTGCAAAAGCGTTTTAAACTACTGAGTCAGTTCTATTCTCTAGTCACTACTATACACATTCTAATCTATATATTTTTGTAGGCATTTTTTTCTTAGGTATTACCCAGGAGTGCATGTTCATGGTAACGAGTGACAAACTGTTTTCTAGAGGGACTGGGACAATTTATAGGGAAGTGTGGGAGAGTTTTGTTAGGTAGCATCTTCATCAATGCTTGGCATTATAGTCATTAATTTTTACCATCATAGTGGGTATGTGGTGATTTTTGTTCATGATACTAATATTTCTTTATCATAATGACCTTGGTCACATGTTCACATTTACTTCTTATACATTGAGTATAGTATTTTGGCAATTTTTTTATTCTTTTCTTTCTTTATTTTATTTTCCCTACGGGTGTGGGTATGTTTATATATATATATATATATATATATATATATATATATATATACACATACACATATGTAGAGAGTTTATGAAGATTAGATGTATTTTGCTCCTTATGTAAGCAAAACATTTCCTTTCACCTCACAGCTTGCCCTTTCCTTTCCTGCTGTTATGTCATATGCACATGTATACACTTAGTGTCTTTGGTTCACGATGTCTGGGTTGTAAGACATTATATCTATTCCTGTTGCATTGACAGCGGCAGTTTGTTCATTTCATGGTTGCATAATATCCCATGGTTCTTAATTCTAACACTGTATGCCACTTGCAAATCACTCTCCTGAACTGTGACTGGTTTGTGGATCTTACATACACACATTTTGATGTCCAGTAACAGGAACATGGCTATATTATTATCTCAAAGTTTGATTGTTTTTACTTTCTCATTTGCATTATGGTGAGTCAGGCAACTATAGCTAGCAAGAAAGACAAACAACTGGACTTTGTAAGTCAAGTTATATTGGAACATAGCCACAGCCATTCATTTGCATACTAGCTATGCCTGTTTCCATGTTATAACCATCAAATTTAGTCATCTCATGTCACCCGGGAAGCCTTAAGGTATTTTCCAATTGGCCCTTTGCAGTAAAAGTTTGTTGATTCTTGTTTTGGACCCATATCCTACTTGTTTGAAATGAATTCATTTTCCTATTTCCAAAGGGGCTTTTCACTTCCCAATGGGACTCATTTCTTCTTTGCAGAAATATTTATTCAGCAAATACCACATGTCAGACCTTGTATGATAGAAGTGTGCTTCATGCTCTATGGGGTTTTTCAGCTTGGCAGCATTGCCCTTGTTGCATGGAATTTTGTCATGCCAGCAAAGCTGAGTGTAAATTATTCAGCAGACATGAACTGAATAAAACCTAGAGTACACTGTGTGAAGACACAGCCTTTACGTGAGGACTAGGGTCTCATCAAGAAGGCTATAGGTTCCCAAGGGCCAAGGGGTTCTTAATACAGGAGCATGAACACCCAGAGATAAAGCTTGCCAGCACCCAGGAGAGTGAGACAAATACCTTTTTTGGCTCATGAACTATAACCAAGACACACATGGCCAAAATAAATCCCAACTTTCATATTTAGAAGAGGCTGTGAACTGCCTTGGCTTTGTTCTCAGTCAGCCTTGTCACATGCCCACCTGGGAGGGCTGTGAACACTGGTCAATTTGCTCATTAAATTAGTCATCATGATAATTATAGGGTCTCAGAAATCATTACTAATTGGTTCAAATAGAGAGCTGCTCCAAGGATCTATGGAAATGCAACTAGAGTAGGGTGGTTAATTCTGCACACACATTTAAAGGAAGTTTATACACACACACACACACACACACGCGCGCGCGCGCGCGCGCGCGTGCGCGCGCATGTGCGCGTGCACACATATGTAATTTATCCTATGTTTATATATCGTCTCCCTTTAGGACTCTTAATAATTTTCTATGACCCCACAATGGATGCTCAGTATCTCTTCCCCCACTGTTTTACAACTCCTCTGTCTTGGCCAGGTGGCAGTGGCACACACCTTTAATCCCAGCACTTGGGAGGCAGAGCTAGGTGGATCTCTGTGAGTTCGAGGCCAGCCTGGTCTATAGAGTGAGATCCAGCACAGGCACCAAAACTACACAGAGAAACCCTGTCTTGAACCCCCCCCCCCCAAAAAAAAAAAACAAAACCAAAAAAACCACACCCCCCAAAATAAAACAAAACAAAAAAAACCCAAAAAACAAAAAACAAACAAACAAAAAACACCCCCCAAAAAACCATACAAACAAAACAGTTCTGTCTTGAGACTAGGTGGTATGATATCTGAAGTATCTATGCATAGGAGACATCCGCCCTCTCTCAGGACTTTGTAAAGCATGACAAGTTTGAGAGAGACACTTGTTAGAAGACTGCAATTAACAAAATTAAAACACTCATGGTGTCATTCCAAAAGGGTGGATGGGCATGAGATGCTTTCCAAAAGTCTAGCCATTAGCAAGTCGGCCGAAGCCTATGCATTATATATTGTGGTGATGCAGAACATTCTATGTACTGAAATGAATACTGAGTGGTAATGTAAAATGCCACTTGCTGCATTAGAAATGCCAATCTCCTGGGGTGCTGGTATTGCTAATATTTCATTTTTGTCCTGTGTCTTGGAGTCTCTACCGTTTTGCTTAAATAACCAGGCTGCCTTTTGTTGTTTGCTTTGTAATGACCATGGCTCTGAAGAACTGCTTATTTTTGCTGCAGACTCTTTTTTCTCATTCTTTTCTTCTTAAAAAAGAAAAGCAAAACCTCACAAATCTAGGCTTCTCTTGCATAACTCAGCTATGGGTAGTGTGAGACCTGAGCTCTATCTGAGCATCATAGGATTTCTTTTTCAGAAGGGCTTTGGGTCAAGTGACCTCTTGGGATGACTGGTGTTTAATGTCAGCTTGATTAAAGTCACTGGAAGCACACACCTTTGGATGTGTCTGTGAGAGCATTTGAAGACATGTTTAACTGGGGAAAGAAGAATTGTTCTGAATATGGGCAGCACCATGAGCTGGGCTTGTGTTCTGGACTGAGTAAGAGAATAAGCCGAGCATCATGTATTTCTCTCTGCTTCCTGAATCTGGACAGCTGTCTCATAAGCCGACATCTGGGCTTTCCTGCTGTGATAGACTGTATCCCTTCCTAAACCATAAGGACAAATAGACTCCTGATTCCTTAATTTGCTTTTGTTGGGTTTATTTTTGCCACCACAATAATAAAGGAGACAATATAAACATTACATGAAGTACTGATGTATGTTTACAAGGACTAATCATTTGAAAGCCATCCCATTGTTTCCTCTATTCCCTTTAATTCTGTAAAGTTTTTTGATTGTTGAGACTGGAGGGATGACTCAGTCATTAAGAGCACTGGCTGCTCTTCCAAAGGACCAGGTTTGGTCCCCAGAATCCACATTATGGCTCACAACCATCTATAACTCCAGTCCAAGGGATCTGATGCCTTCTTCTAGCCCCTTTGAACACTACAGATACATGTTACATAGACATACATTCAGGCAAACACCCAAACACACACACACACACACACACACACACACACACACACACACACACATCACCACCACCACCACCACCACCAATAATAACAATAAGGATATTTAATAATGATAACAATAATAATAATAATTTAAAATTGTATTTCTAGTGGGGAAGTGTTTCAAACAGGAACTTGGCACTCCTTTCTTGAAAAGTACAAAATTCAGTTCAGGGAAGGATGATTGATTATCACCTCTACGCCACAGACTGCATTTCAGGCATTTAGAACAGAGGTGGCACATTTTCTGTCAAGGGACACCCTATTAGTTCTCATTGCTATGCAAAAATACCCAAAAAAGGCAACTTCAGGAAAGAAGGACTGATGCGATTTAAAAAAAAAAATTTGTTGACTCACAGTTTCAAGGTACAGTCCTTGATGACCTGGCTGCTGGTCACAACATGTCTGCAGAGCAATGAAAATGGTGCTTAGCTATTCCTCCCCCTTGATTCAGTTTCAAACCCCAGCCCATGGCATAGAGCTGCCTTCATTTATGGTGGGTTTTCCTACCTCAACGACCCCAGAGATTTGCCTCCCAGGTGATGCTACATCTTGTCAACCTGACAGTCTATTACCTACCCAAAACACTAAGTAAATATTTTAGAACTTGTCATTGCTCAGCTCTGTCACTGTATCAGAAGAACAGCCAAAGCCATGGCCACTGTAGAATCAAATTGCATCACTGTGCTTTGAGGAAACCTTTATTTTTACAGCACTTGCAATTGGCTCATGGGCACAGTTTTCCTAGCCCAGATGCTCCCTGTTGAGTGACAGGGGTCCTAGGATGCTACAGCACAGGCTGTTACAAACCATGGCCCTTGCCCATGGTCAGATCCCTTCCTTTTTCTTTTTGTCAGAGCAGCTGGGTCTTACCCCTCTTTGTATTATGGGTCTTTGCATGAGATTTGATTTCACTTGAGCAAAACACTTTGCAACTTGTTTAGATGATTGCAAGCTCCTCCATTTTCCTCCAGCTTTACACAGGAGTAATGAAGGCAATGGAGCAGATTTTCTACCCTAAATATGAATGCAGGGCTGCTGCTCACCATGGACTTTCAGACTGTCTGCCTAACTACTTTCCTGGGTCTCCACGCCATAGAAATTCAAAATTCCCATGGGAGGAAAAGCTTAGATCTTTTTTAAAAAAATGACAATCACTTATCTATATGAACAATGAGTGAATAGAAACCATGATTTCAAGAGATTTTCTATTTCTCTGGAGTGGAAGATATCTCCTGACTCTAAGTTCAGTGTCTTACAGCAGAGTTTGAATCCATGCTTGATTACCTTGTGTGTGTGTGTGTGTGTGTGTGTGTGTGTGTGTGTGTGTGTGTTGCATGTGTATGATGTGTATGTGGATGTGTATTATAGTATCCAACCTGGGCTGGTGGAACAAACAGACTAATTCTGTAGTGTAATGCTTTGGAAGCTGTAGATAGCTAGTGCTTATTTCATTACTTTGTGTAGATCTAACCACCCATTATGTTTCCCTGTAGTCTCTGTTTGCCTCATATATAAGCGTGATGAATTTTAAGTTATACTTAAAAACCCTTGGTGCTTCTGGCCTAGGTAGAAGAAATTGCTAAGTTACCCAGCAGGCAAAGCCTGTGAGACAGAGAGCAGAGATTGTGCTAGTTGAATGTGCCCAGCTCTGCTCTCTGAGGGACCTGGCAACCCAAGTCAATGGTGCTCTCATAGGGGAATATGTTCAGGTACCCAGCTTATCTTAGGACTCTGGGTTTGCCACCACTACAGTGCCCATTATGGAAATTTTTGCTAAACCTTCCAGGGAAGCGAAGGCTCAAACTAATTTTCAATTTGTATTTTTCCTCTGACGGTACCATAATGAGATCTCAAATAAAGGTCATTTCAGGAAAGAAGCAGAAATGTTTTACTCACTTACAGCAAATAGTCTTCCTAAATTTGAGAATATTCCCACACATCCTGTTAGTTTGGAGAGAGGATGGAGGTAAACAACTCAATAGGAAATTCTATTCTGAACAGTTATAAATCACCTCCCTATAAAAGACTATTGATTTATATTTAAGTATAGAATATTTTCTACTTCTTTGTTTCTGGTGCAGACTGTGGTATTTTAGCACCATCTAATGATTATATTTTGATTTTTAAAGAAAATTTCCCTTTGTATTATTTACATAGAAGACTGCACTCAAGTCAACATGTAAAAGATAAGATGGGGCTGGGCGTTGGTGGCGCACGCCTTTAATCCCAGCACTCGGGAGGCAGAGCCAGGCGGATCTCTGTGAGTTCAAGGCCAGCCTGGGCTACCAAGTGAGCTCCAGGAAAGGCGCAAAGCTACACAGAGAAACCCTGTCTCGAAAAACCAAAAAAAAAAAAAAAAAAAAAAAAAAAAGATAAGATGGGATTCTACCTTGTGTGTGCTTAGATGTGTATATATGTGATATGGTAAATCTAATGTTTGTAGTAATGCATGTTTCTATTTGTGTGTATCTATGTACACACACACAGACAAATATTCACATGCTGTGTATATGTGTGAGTATGTGGTTGTAATGCATGTGTATTTTTTTCAATGAAGTAACAGTCATTGCCCTGATCTGTGATTGATTCTCCTGAGCCATTTAAAAGTTTTATTTGCCTTAAGGAAGCAGTGTCATTGCTGTAGGAATAATGATGGGGCCTGTGAAAGAAATGTACGTTTTTTTCCTGACAGCTTTTGCATATGGCCTACCCATTGTTAGTTTGCAATGTAGAAGAACTGTGACTGCATTCAAGAAGGAAATGGAAACAGAAGGAATCATATCACCTATGTATCCTGACAACTTACACCATGTTTGGTTATTTTCACTCTTCTCTTGGATTTGAAGTCCTGTAGCTACAGTCCTTTATTTCAGAGTCCTGGGGAACCAAGTGAACCAGGAATGTTCCCACTCTCCACCTCTGCATTGACTGAGACATCTCAGGGCAACTTGGGGGACAGGTAATTTAACTGGAGATAGGGAAGCATGGTGGCTAGTTTTTTTTTTTAAAGATTTATTTATTTTTATTTTATGTGTATGGTGTTCTGAATATATGTATGTATATGCATCAGATGCATGCCTAGTACTCTTGGAGGCAAGAATAGGGCATTGGATCTTCTATAATTGAGTTATTAAAGAATGTGAACCACTATGTTGGTATTGGGAATTGACCCCAGGTCCCCTGCAAGAGCCCCAAATACTCTTAACTGCTGATTCGTCTCTTCAGCACTAGGATACTTAGTTTTAATTGCCAACTCAACACAATGAATGTACAAGTAGCTGAAAAGGGAGTCTCGGTAAGGGATTGTCTAGACCAGGTTGGTCTATGAGTGTGTCTGTTGGGGGTTATCTTGATTGTCTTAATTGGTGTAGGAAGACCCAGCCTGACAGTAAGTGG
>CABHPR010138492.1:0-20984 GCA_902168415.1 Peromyscus melanophrys
CCCTTGTGGTATGATTGAGCATTCCTTGGGTATATGCCCAAGAGTGGTATAGCTGGATCTTGGGGGAGATTGATTCCCAATTTCTAAGAAAGCACCATATTGATTTCCAAAGTGGTTGTACAAGCTTGCATTCCCACCAGCAGTGGAGGAGAGTTCCCCTAGCTCCACATGTGTGTCTTACCACATGCATTCCTGATGCCCACAGAGGCCAGAATAGGACATCATAATCCTTATAATTGAAGTTACAGATAGTTGTGAGCCACCATGTAGGTACTGTGAATTGAACCCAGGTTCTCTGGAAGAGCAGCCAGTGCTCATAACCTTTTAGCTATTGCTACAACTCCCTATCATCTGTTATTCTATTTTTTAAATAGATCACCTGGTTTGTGCTTTTGTTTAATTTTAGTTATTTCAATCATATAGGTATATGGAGCACAATGTGGCATTTCAATCCCTGTGCACAAGATGTACTGGCTAATAGAGACAACTTACACTTTCATGTCCTCATCATTACTGTGTGTGCAGCCTTCATGTTCCACTCTGGTTCTTACGCACTATAAAGGCACACATGGTACTGTTGAACACTGGTTTATCACGTCTATCTAACTGTAAGTTACCCTGACCCCCAGCTTCCGTAGTCTCTAGTCTACATTAGTTTGGCTTTTAAAAGAATCCACATGTGATATTTGTCTTTCTGGGTCTGAAATTTTACTCAGCTCAGTGTCCTGCAGGTTTATTCTGCTATAAGGGGCAGGGAGTCATCTGTATATGGCTGAGTAATGTTCCATTGTACACACAGCACATTTTTTGACCATTCATCTGTTAATGGACATCTAGGTTGATTCTACATCTTAGTTATTATGAATGGCAAACAGTAACTGGGGGTGTGCATACTTCTCTGTTGTTACAGAAGACTGCTGTGTCAGTACTCAAAGAGCAACCGGCTAGGTGACTGTCTCAATTTCCAGTTCAGTGGAACTAGTGTTATGTTTCTTGGTGGAACATTCTACCCTTGGAAATCCCCAAAAATCTGAGTTCAAAGTCAGAGTTGTACCAGTGGGGGGACACAAAGTTAGCTGCGAGCTGTAGCCACTGTGCTGTTCTACGGGCTGATGCCTGGGTGGGCAGACAAGTGCCATGTTTGTCAGGACACAGAAATCCACGGAAGTGTTTTAACACATTCTGAAATGAGGGAATGGGTAGGTCCACATTGGTGACTTGGAAAGGATGTAGTTTGAAACTGGACAGGTCAGGCTGTGTGGAGCCCTTTGTGGGGGGACCCAGCACACCCAGCCATTTGTGCTCATATCTCTGGCTTAGAAACAACTCAAGGGTCAGAGGTCTTTGGATCTCATTGATTATCTAGGAGTGACCTCCTAGTCCAATTTTAATTTTTTAAAATTATTCTTTGATGGTTTCATGTATGTATGTATGTATGTATGTATGTATGTATGTATGTATGTATGTTCGTCAGTTTAGCCCCTAGTCACCTCGTCCAGTTTTAGTAGCTGCTATTATTAGGAACTAACTAAGGGACAATTTTGTGTTCTTGCATTCTTGCCAACAATCTTGAAGAGTAGGCATGGCTGTTTCCATCTAAGGGGGACGTGGGGAGGAGAGGTAGACGCCTCTAGTAAAACCAGCGTCTGGTGGAGACACATCGTGGCAGCTCATGGGCCTGCCTGTGGTTGCTACCTCACAGCTGTGTGATCCTATTTCCTGAGCGTGGATGTTGCCTTTGCCTCACCTCTGAGAACTGCAACCTGCAGATTAGACAGAATGTCACTCTGGTGACAATGTGGCATTATTAAGACTGTCTTGCTGGTATGTACTGTTTATCTGTCTCCATCTTTGTCTCTGTGTGTCTATCCCCCTCTCTCTGATCAGTCTGAGGAGAGAAAGCTTCTGTTGGGAGCTACATGGTGAAGAACAGCCGGGGTCAAGGCCTTTAGTCCTTCACCATAGGAAGTGAGTTCTGCCAATGATTCGGGAGAATGCAGAAGTGAGACACTTCTTCAGTTGAATCTCTGATATGACTGTGAATCTGGCAGGCACCTGGTGAGACCTTGAGCATGGGGCTGAGCTGAGTTCAGGCCAGGGCCCTGTGCCGCAGTGCAACACACAATACTGCCATTGTCTCTGTGGCTCATAAATCAATAGCAGACCCAGATGTAGGAGTCACCAGAGGTAATGCACTGGGTTAGGCAGGAAATGAGGTGTGGCAAAGCAGGAAGGGCCAGAACAGAAGAGGTTTGTTTTCCCTGGGGAGGGGAGAGAGAAGGGAGCGCCCAAAGGACCACTGTGAACCTGCAAGACCACATGACAGCTGCACAGAGGGGAACAAGAGTATCAAGCTGGGTGTTCAACTTTGCCCTGCTCTCACCTGGCTCTGTGGCTCAGGAGACCCCACCTGGTGTCAGAGGCACATTACCCATGAGAAGAGAGGTGTTGGACCACTAGTGCCTTGGGAGAACCTGCAGTCACTGAGGCATCCCTCCCCTGCGCCCTATTCTGTCTTCAGAGTGGAGAGGAGTGAGATGGACCACAGTGTTCCAGCTCCTGATCTGAAGCCACACAGACAGCTTCTGAGGAAAAAAAAATACTAGTGTGTGTAAACAGGTACCAATCACAGGGTTGTCTGATGCTATATAACAGAATGTTACAGACTCATTTTTTTAAGTTTAGTGAAGAAATAGAGGAACTTTATTAAAAGGAGGCTGCACAGAGCAGCACTGAGGTAGGGAGTGGGGAAAATGTAGACACAGAATGGTGCTGGGCCACAAGAATCTTAGGATCTGTAAGCAGGTGTTTGCTAAGAAATAGTTTACGCGGCTCACGTTCTAGGCATGTAAACTCAGGATGAGGGCCTTTGATCTGCAGCACCCGGGATTGAAAGATGCAAGCACACAAGAGAAGTTCGGGGCCCACCTTTATCCTTTCATCAGGAACCCACTCCTGTGTTCACCAACCTGGTTCAGCGGTAACGGTATTAAGCCATCCCCCTGTAACTGTTCGCCTTTCAAGCATCCCACCCCCTGATACTATCATAGTGGCTATTCCATTGCAACATGAGTTTTGGGGGGACATCCAGACCACGATAGGTCCACCTATCAGAGGTTTATTTTATTTATTTATTATTTATTTATTTCTCTTGTGTTGTTCATTTTTTTTATTAAGAAAGTTTTTCCATTCCTTTTACACATCAATCAAAGAAGAGGTTTATTTTAAAGTGAAATAGGGAGTAAATGTGAATATAGTATCTTGTGCAGGCTGAGGGAACCATGAGAACATCCATTCACAGTTATTCTTACTGTCTTGTTGGCTATCAGGTTGACCAGGAAGGCTGACTCAGACTCCAGCTGCAGGAGAAGCTGGGGTCCCCACATTCTCTGCTTATCTGAGATAGCAGGGTACCACCTCCTGACTAGATGTCTAAACCCCTGCTTTTTGGAGCTCAGCCTGATTATTTATTGTTACCCAGTAGAGGGCATCTGCTTCCCTGTAATGTGCCCTGTTCTGAACCACCTCTGTGGGCCATTTCAGTTAATTACCGATCTGCAGTTACAGCAAAAGATGGTGTCCCCAGCAGCCCAGTGGTGTCAAGATGAGCAGCCATGCCCTGGGGCTGGCTCAGAAGCTGGAGACGTCCTTGGCAGAGCTTTCTTCCTGCTTTTCCTCCTTGGAATATGGTTCTGTGGATTAAAGAGGCTTGTACTGGTTTGGGTTTGCTTTCTATTCTTGTGATAAAGACAAAGACCAAAAGCAACTTAGAGATGAAAGGGTCTATTCAGCTTATACATTTCAATCACAGTCTATCATGAAGGAATGTTGGGGCAGGAGCTCATGGAAGGGACTGAAGTAGAGGCCACAGAAGAACACTGCTTGTCGACTTCTCCTTGGCTTACTTAGCTTGCTTTCTTCTACCACCCAAGACTACCTGCTCAGGAATGGTATTGTCTCCTGTGAGCTGGGCCCTCCTACATCAATCATTAATCAAGAAAATACCCTACAGATTTGCGTACAGGCCAATCTGATGGAGGTATTTTCTCAGTTGGGGTTCCTTTTCCCAGATAACTGTAGCTTGTGTTAAACTGACAAGAAACTAACTGGACATGGCTGGAAAGTGGTCTTAAGCCCCCTTCTTATGAGCCCCACAGTATATTCAATCCATGAATCATTCCATTCATTCATTGAAGTTTCATGAAGAGCGAGGTTGTGAGTTAGGTAAAGATGAGCAGAGAGAAAGAAGAAAGCATGTAACCAATCTATGTGAGGCTCGTTGAATGTTCAGTTGGGTTTCTGAGCTACTGAGTAATAAGTAAACTGAATACTGAGATGATGACTTCAAGGTCTGACCTTGAAGATGAGGCATGAAAGGACGGACTTACGAGGCTCAAAGGGTGACTCAGTCTCAACTCTTGCCCTGTAGGGACAGCACTGGTGGAGAGGAAGCTGGGAGTTGGCTGGCTCTACAGGTGGGTGGAGTTGAGGGGAGGCACAGGCACACCTCATCTCTGCCCTGAGGCTCCTTTTCTGAGGCTCTTTCTGGTCATCTTCTCTAACAAATGCCTGTGATGTGATTTGTTAAATGCTGTGGACAATGGCAGGTTGGTGGTATGCAGGCTATAAGTTCATTTACCAAAGCAACAGAAAAAGGTAGAGGTAGAAAGATTACCAAATACATCCTGGTAAGGCAGGTGAGTAGGGGAGAAGGAATCCCAGAGTGAGGCTGAAAGGCAGTGGGTGCTTTTTACAGCAGTTGACTTTTGGTTATTTATCCCATGGGCAGTTTGTTTGAGGGTCCATCTCTCTTGAGACTGGCCATTTGGAGTATCTCTAGATATGTGTATGAGCTATCACAATTCATTGGGGGAGACTTTGAGTAGTCAGGATCTGATGTTAAAGTATGTGAATTTTTGTTAATTTTGGCCTTTTTGTCTCTACATTCAAGTTCAAAGGAAGCAGTGGGACCAACCATCCCATGTGATAGGTGGATCTGCTCTGCCAGGGAGCAACAGGGAATATGGAATAAGTTCTTACAGATGGATGTAATGATGTTGCCTCAAACAACGCATTACTGTGGGTTATCCCAAGAAACCTTGACCATTAACTCTCCAGTAGTGCACAGGCTGATCTTACATTGGAGTCTATCCTGAAGAAAACTGGCTAAAGTATATAGAGCACTCATCCCCATACATGTCCATCAGTAGAACTGTGATCAAGACATCACTTTGCTTTTGAGAGAAAAGGTGGGAGAGCAGAGAAGCATCAACAGAACCTACAGATGCTAGACAGACACACTTCCCATTCCTCCCACTTCTTTCCAGGGCTCCTATCTCAACATAGCTCATAAACACAAGAACCTAGGAGCTGAGGAATGACAAAAAAATGAAACCCAAGTACTATCTTTTGTTGTTTCCTCTTATAATGATGGCAAGGCATGGACTCCCTTTTCTTGAGTAGAGACCATAGAATTCGTTACTCTTTTCTGTCTATAGCTCCCTTTTGTGTCTGTCTGTAGGACCCTTCCTACTTAGGGACTGTATGCCTTGTGTCATGTGCTGTTGTTCTATTACTTTTACTTTCTTCTGTAACTTTCTTTACTGATTCTTTGTGGATTTCACATCATGTATCTCAATCTCACTAATCTTCTCATCACTTCACATCCTCTGCCCTTGAGCTCTCCCTCCAAAGATAAAACAAAATAAAATTTAAAAGAAAAGAAAACGGAAAAAAAGAAAAAGAAAAATTTTGTGAAAGCTGTAGTGTGACACAGTGAGTCACACAGTGTACCTTTTAGTCCACACATCTTTACTTGCAAGTGTTCATTGTAATGAAGTAGTGGGGCCAGCTCTTCTACCCTTACACCCTCGGGGCTGCTTACCTGAGGTTCATTGTAATGAGGCCTCTGGTTTGAGGCCTCCTGTTTCTGCTACACTATTGACACTGGGCCCTCACTGAGTCTCCTCTTGGATATTCTGTTGTTGTCCTGTGTCATGGAGATCCTACAACTTTGGGACTGCAGGACCGGCCCCTTCATGTGCTCCAGCAGATCATCAATGGGGTAGATGTTAGGATGAACCAACTCATAGCCCTGGTTCTGGGACTGGGTGGTTGCTGGGTTGGTCAGCCCACAGGCTCTCCCTTATCCTCAACACCAGGGTGGGCTCTCAAGCACCATCCAGGTTAGCTCACTCTATTCAGTAAGCAGCAAGGAGCAGGGCTGGCTTTTTTGCTCTCATATCCTCAGGACTGGCTCACCTACATCTATACCAGCAGGGCCAGCTCTACTGTGTTGCTCAGGTGAGGTGCAGGGGCCACTCTTCCAAGTGCTGCAGCTGGTAAGAGGCTGGGCCAGCTCTCTAGTTCTTGTGACCTCAGGACCAGCTCTCCTACCCACTACAGGTGGTGATGGACAGGGGGTAGAAGGGTGGAGAGGGCATCTCTCCCTCTCTCATGCCACCATATGGCAGATGATGGGCAGGGCCGGATCTCTCACACTCATCTTCTCAGGGCAGGCTCACTCACACTCCCGATGACAGGGCCAGCTCTATTGTGATGCCCAGGCAAAGTGTGGGCCTGTTCCCTTGAGTGCTGCAGCTGGTAAGGGGCAAGGTTAGTTCTCCCATCTGCCATAGGTGGCAAGGGGTGAGGGAGGAAGGGTATCTTCCCCTCACCCTAGCCACCACATGTCAGACAAGGGGTGCAGGGCTAGCACCCCCACTGTTACAACCTCATGGCAGGCTCACCCACACCCCTGATAGCAGGGTCAGCAATACTGTACTGCCTATGTGAGGTACTGGGCTTACTCTCCTGAGTGCTGCAGGATCAGCTCTTCCACTCTCATGACCCAGGGGCTGGCTCTCCTGCCTGAAGGTGGCAAGGGGTGAGGAGCAAGGGGTTGCATCTCTTCCTTGCCCACACTGCCACATGACAGAGAGTAGTGGGGCCAGCTCTTCTACCCTTACACCCTTGGGGCTGCTTACCTGAACACCTGTCAGCAGAGTCAACATTACTGGGTTGCTCAGGTGAGGTGCAGGGCCTGCTTTCCTGAGTGTTGCAGCCCCTGAAGTGCCAGGCCAGCTCACTGGTTCTCATGTACTTGGGACCAACTTTCTCGTCTGTCACAGGTGGTGAAGGGCAGGGGGTTGGAGAGCATCTCTTCTTTGTTCACACCACCATATGGCAGATGAGGGGTGGGGCCGGATATCTCATGCTCACATTCTCAGGGCCAGCTCACCTATGTCCCTGTTAACAGGGTCAGTTCCACTGTGCTGCCTAGGCCAGAAGCAGAGCCTGCTCTCCCTAGTGCTGCAGTTGGTGAGGGGCTGGGTTAGTTTTCCTGCCTGCCATAGGTGGAGAGGGGGGAAGGGATGGAGGGCATCTTTCCCTTGTCCAGGCTACCACATGGCAGACCAGAGGAGAGGGACCAGTTCTCCCACCCTCACACGCTTAGGCCCAGCTGGCCCTCACACCTGCCGACAGGTGAGGCAGGACCCACTTTCTCATGTGCCCCTGTGAGGGGCAGGGCCAACTCTGTGCAGCCCTATCATCTCAGCCTCTGGTGGTAACAGGAGCCACAGACATCAACACAGACCATGGCTGTGGCAAGGCCACAGGGGCAGACATGACCCTTGGCAGCAGCCCAGGTTCAGATATCACCATGGCCCTGGGTGGCAAGCAGGCCATCCACGTCAGCCCACTCTCTACCTTCATTTCTTCAGATTTGCCTCAGGGTGCTGGGTGGGCTAGTGTTGTTTCCTCCCTGCCCAGGAGGAGAGCCCCAAGCTGGCATGTCTATGTGTACTTTTGTATCCTGCTTAGAGGCTCTTCTATTTAAAAAGGGGTGATCATATTCATGTAATATACTCTGAATGTCCTTATTGTCATGTGATAAGGTCAATGTATTCTCTATCTCAGACTAAGAGGTAATCCCAGAACCCTGAGTGTGTTCTTCTGGTTTTGAGTCAGTTATTTTATATAATGTATTTACTTGGTCCTGAAGGGAATTTAGAGATTCCTCCGAGGCCATGTGCCTCCAACACACTGTAGCGACAATCAGGCAGTTTTTGATCTTTGGTTTTCCTCCTGGATCACTACAGCTTGTGCAGGATGGAGTGCAATGAGATATCTAAGAGAGACAATTGTAACTTTTCTATTAAAAAAAAAGTAAAGCTTGATCCCTGCCAATCAAGACAACTTCTATGTCCTGAGTCTCGCCAGTCAGTCAGGAAGCTTAATCCTCACTAATTAATGAATCTCTGGAACTGGAGAGAGTGTGCCACCCCTTAAGCCTTGCTTCTTGCCAACGCCAGAATTTAAAAGTGCAGGTTACTGTGGATTCCCAGATTTATTGATTTGTCTCTCAAATATATTCCACACTTTTCTACTCATTGGCTTATTTAATCAGGTGAGAGGCATCAAGGTCATAGTACAAGGTGTTAAAAAGCCACATTAGTGAGAGCAACTTGCCTGGTAGGCCTCATCTCCTCTATTAGCCAGGTATGAAGGGGTGGAGCAAGGCGAAATTACTGAGGAATGCCATGAGGAGAGAGGCAAAGGATACAGAAGAAGAAATTGTAGCATCTGCTTTGATCCTATAGATGGGTAACACTGTTGTTCATTCAAACCATAGACCTCAAAAAACGAAGTCTGATAATTTTCTATATTTGAGCCTAGCCTGACTTTAAACTAGACAGTGGAAAAGCAACATCTAAAAGAAATTATCAGTCACAGTATTATCTTTTTGTTGGAGAGAGGACAGTACTCTTACTAAGCTTTTCAGGTTGCTTCCACATATTATTTGATTGTATATTATATTGAAACATATTATATATATATATATGCTTATAAAAGAAGCATATTATAATTGATTGTGGGGACAGGCTTTTAGTCAGTCACCCTCAAGTCTAGCCATGAGAATCTCAAGTAGACACAGGCAATGATGTATGTACGATATTAAAATTTCTGAGGTCAAAGTTTAACAAGTGAATAACAAATTTCTATTTAAAGCAACAGCATTCCCTGAAGTTATTGATCTGCTCTTGATGACATTTACAAATGCTGTCTATAAAACAAGTGTATGCCCAATCAAAATAACTGCTTGGTAAACTGAGTCTTAACAAGATTCAAATTTATTTATGTCTGGTTTATGTCAAAGTTCTATCTAAATTTTACACAGAAGTTAAAGTACCAGGTGCAACTGACCTCCTAAGCTAAGATGTTTATACTAATGTGGACACTGGGATTAAAAGTATGGCCAACATCAACTGGGTTGCAATAGAATATGAAACATCACTCAAAGTGTTGTTCAGTTCAAAATGAGTTACCTGTCCTCTTGACTAAAGAGGCCATGCTGGGACATCTCACTGGTCCTAACTTTTAAAAAATATATAAGATTTATGTGAACTTGAGAATTTATTAAAAACTTGAGAATTCTGTTATAATCAGATGATGTTATATTGTCTGACGTGAAAATGTAAGTGAATAAGTCAAACAAATGTCTCATCAGTGATAATGAATCATTGCTGCAGAACTATTGACTCTAAATATCCACTAGTTCAGTGAAACCCCCATTCAAATACTGATATTATGTGTGGGGAATGGAAAGGGACCTCCATAGAAAGGATAATAACAAGGAGAAAATTGCCCTATTAAGTATAAGATGTGCTATGAAAGTCCAATAGCTGGACTTCATTGATGCTGAGAGCTTTTGTGGAGCAGACAGGGCTCCAAAACACATAACAAATATTCACAATTTGTCTCTGTGACAGATGGCATTTCAAATCAAAAGGTCAATGAGGAATTACTGTTTAGAGACATTTGCCTATTGGGAGAAGTACTGACCCCTGATTCACTGCCCCAGCACCCCAGACGATTCTAAATGCAGCTGAGACCGGAACAAATGAAAGGGAAACCCAAGATTCTGAGGAGGAGAGGTGAATTCATTGACCATTGTGAGGGGGAAATGACTTTCTATTAGGATATAGATTTAGAAGCTTGATGAAAAAGGGTGATATTCTGTATTTGTCTGAAAATTAAAATAAATCGAGGGAAAAATATCACCAGAAAAAGCAAACTGTGAGATGAAGGAAATGTTTGTAGCCCAAGTGACAAGGCGCTTATGTGCTTCAGAGACACAGATTTTAGGAACAGCTCTCATTGTCAAAAAGGACAATGTTTACAAACCTGTATGAAAAAGGAAATGTTCATGCAAACATAAACAAAATCGGTTGATACATTCACTAAAAGGAAGCTTCATCAGTGTCCCTTGGAATTTAAAATGTACAATTTAAAACAAGAAGACGAAAATTTTCCTCTCAGTAGCAAAAGTATCCATCAGGCTATACTGACTGCCTAAATTTGCCTCAGAGATAGAGAGGGAAGGGGAGAGGGAAAGGGAGATGAAGAGAGAGATAGAGGGGAGGAGGGAGAGAGATATTTGTGTCTCCTCAGTTAGCAGTGAGCACCCTCATAGCAGGTCTGGGTTGCCCTGCCTACCAGTTTGCCCCATACAAGGCTTGCCCGTTGGTGATCCCATCCCCAGTAGGCTGTTGAATGTCTGGAAAGAGGAGCATGATTTTATGGCTCTCATTAAAGCTGGCCCGTGTCTACCAGCCAATATGAACAGATTCCTGGACAGGGGCAGAGCAGGTAATGAAGCTGCCTGGAGAGTCTGAAGATAATTGTGTAAAAGACAGCTTCCTCCTTGTTTCTGGTAGAAGGATTTGCTTCTGCCTTGTAGGAATCACTCCCCATCCCTGAATGTTCCTCATCCTCCATCTCTACTGGGAGCTTCCTTCTTATTTGGCCAGGTAACATGTGAGCTGCAGGATAAAAAGGCTCTATTTGCCAAGAATTGGACAGTGGCTGGGAGACAACAAGGGAGACAACAAGGTCTGGATGTGATAGTGTGTCAGGGAGGTGATCTCAAGAGTCCCAGCACAGACTGGAAGTGAGGGGTTCAACTAAGACTTGAACCACTGGGGCTCAGCAACAAACAATCTACTAGTCCATGGAATAGGCTCTGAGCTGAAAAGCCAGAGATTGAACCATTTACCCTCCAGTTCTGGTCAACAACCAGGAAGGGAGTTCTGGCTCTAAGACAGGAGGACAGCTGTAGGAAGGGTCACCACTCCAGAGGGAGAAGGCTGAGAACTGTCAGAGGCTGTGGTCATGGTAGAGGTGTGGACAGTACCCACAGGGCCAGTGCTGGGAGGGACCCATTGTTATTGGATGATTTGGAAGCAGATGACTGATCTCTTGGAATTATGGAACAGAGTCTACTTAAATAAGAGGGGAAAAGTGTTTTTTTTTTTTCCTATCTTCTAGTTAACTGGACTACTCTGGGAACGAAGATTTGGAATGAAGCCACTGTGATCTGGGTCTCTGTTTAATAAAACAACCACAAGCACAGCATTACCCAGCCATCGATATTTGTCTTCCAAGTCAGTTGGCAGCACTGGTATCTCTAATTGCTGAATACATGTGGTTACAGAAAAATCCAAAATAATAAAACACATACTTTCCATTTATTGCAGTCAAAGAATGTATGCTATTTAAAGATTGTGGGAAATTAGAAATCTTTAAACACGGTGGTAAACAAAGCCTGGCCTGTACTTTCTAATGCAGAGACTGCCTGGAGTTCTGTGTTCATTGCAGGGATCATTCCACATGCAGCACTGGCTGATGTTTGCAGACAACCTTGCAGGCACTGTGTGGCATTGCTTTCCAAGAAGGCATGTCACAGTGTAAGTGGAGTTTTCCCATCCTGACTGCCTGTTCCCCATCCCAGTAGCTGCTTCCAAATTTCCACAGAGACTTAATAATATTTATAAATGATTGGCCAATAGCTCAGGCTGGTTACTAGCTAACTCTTACATTTAAATTAACCCATTTCTATTAATCTATGCATTACCACATTGCATGTGGCTTTACCTGTCCTCTAGCATGTCTTGCTTCCTGGGCAGCTGACTGGTATCTCTCTCGATTCTGTTCTCCTTCTTCCCATCATTCTCAGTTTGGTTTTCCCACCTAACTTCCTGCCCAGCTACCAGCCTGTCAGCTTTTTATTAATCAATGAGAGAAATACATATTCATACTGTAGAAAAGGATTGTTCTACAGCATTCACAGTCCCTACATTAAGGAGGCAGTGCTGGGTGGAGAATTTGGGTATAGAATGTCCTCCAAAGACCATTGTGCTGGGCTAGTGAGATGACTTAGTGGGTAAAAGTACTTGCCTGCTGTGGAATAATCCTTTTGTACACTGTGAAAATGTGTTGCACTTATTGTTAATAAAAACCTGATTGGCTGATAGCTAGGCAGGATTTTTTGGGTCAGAGAAAATTCTGGGAAGAAGAAGGAAAGAGTCTGGGGAGTCTTGAGCCAGATGCAGAAGAAGAAACATGGGAAGCTCACAAATGAGGTAAACGAGCCTTGGGGCAACACATAGATTAATAGAAATGTGTTAATTTAAGTTGCAAGAGCTGGCTGGAGACAAGCCTAAGCTATCAGACAAGCATTTATAATTATAATATACATAATTTATAATTATAATTTATAATCTCTGAATGACTATTTGGAAAGCAGCTGATAGGACAGAGCTGATCTTGGCACCTACAAAAAACTCAGCCTATACTTATAATAGATCCTGAGAACTTGAGTCTAATCTCAAACTCACATGGTAGAAGGAAAGAACTAACTCTTGCAAATTGTCATTTGATCTCCATCAGTATGCCATGGCATGTACCCCCATCCCCCCAAACAGCAAAAAATAAAAGCTCATTGCCATTCTGGGGAGCTATTAGAAGGTAGGGCCAAGTATAAGCAAGTTAGTCCATTGAGAGCAAGTTCTTGAAAGGCATATTGAGTTTCTGGTATCTTCTCTCTATTTCCAGGCTACTATGAGGTGAGCAGCTTTAGCATGAGGTCACCACTATGAGCTTCTGCTTCTGAACAGACCCAAAGTAGTGTGCTCACTGACCATGAACTGAAACCTTTAAAACTGTGAGTCAAAACAAACTTTTCTTCCTCATAAGTTGATTATCTCAGGTGTTTTGTCACAGTGCATAATGATGGCTTTCAGTACACCTGGCCTGGTGTAGTCAGAGAAGCAGAAAATAAAGAATCAAAACAGAACTGTCACCATTGCACTGCTCTGTGCATTTGCAGTGTGTGGGCAGCACCTACATTCCATTCTGTCTCCACCCTGATTTCCCTTTTAGGGATTATGTTTTCTCCTTTGGGTTGGTTTGGTGAGACCAGGCCCTCCCCTAGCTCAGGGGCATGAATAAGCCACCCCAGACCACTTAGGTATTCTCTTTCAATTATATCAAATGGTCATTTAATTCAACAAATGCATCCCTAGAAGCTCTGATGTCCAAAGCATTTTTATGGAGGTAAAGTGGTGAGAGAAACAAAAATACTCATTCCTGAAAAATCTCATTCTAGTAAAGGAGAAACATGCAGACAATATAAAGAAGAAAAAAAGTGTAAGGTGCTAGATGTTGGCAGTTTCTGACATGAGAGTATATGAGGGGATGGATTTCAAATAGAGATGTCTCAGGAGTCTCACTGAGGAAGGGTCTTTGAACAAAGAGCTAGAAGATGTGACAGAAAAGATAATGGAAAGAGGTGATGAGGTGGGAGGGATGGAGTGGGGGAAGGACTGAGGAAGAAGAGCTAGAGGGATTAAAGGATAGAAGAGAGAAACATTGGATGGGGAGGAATGGAAGTAGATCAATGGACCAGGGAGAGAGACAGGGAAGAAGAGACAGAGAGCAAGGGACTGAGTTAGAGGGGTGGAGAAAGGAAAGATGGAGGAGGGGAGGATGAAAATATAAAGAAACCATATCTGCCCATTGGTGGCGGTCTAATTTGGAGGTAGGTGTTCTGTTCAGGCTTCTCACAGATTCTCTACACCTGTGCTGTCATCTGACCTTGTCTTCACATCCTGTGTTGCCTGCCTCTCTACTCCATCTCATCTCTATCTCATCACTGGCCTATGCTGATACCCCTCCCAAATAAGCCTATTGCCCTCAGATCTTGGCCTCAATGTTTGTTTCCTGTAATCCCAGTCTAGTGCAATTATATTCTCCATGGGTTAAAGGACAATCCTTCAAAGTCCAACACCCATGATGTCCTTACTCTGTATGAACACATCAGTGACTGCATCTTTAGGGACATATGTGGATACTGGCAGTCATCCCCAGGGTGTAGACTCACCCACTCAGCTTCAGTATGATACTAAAGAAGGAGAGAAGACATGCATCATGGGCCCATCCTGGGGATTAGGACCCATCCCACCACACCATGTTTGTCAAGGGGGCAGGGAATGCACTTAGTTATCATGAAGAGTGGGCTATGCTTTTATACTTTCATCACACTTGAATAATAAGCATTGTGATGTATTGCTGATAATCCATAGATACTGATGAAGGAACTATTTATTAAGAAATTATATTGAGGTGAACAACTCATTAAACAGGATAAGGCAAATCAGTTGCACAGTCCTGGAAGGCTGATGGCCGGTCCCAAGCTGCTTCTGCTGCCTGAGTTAGTCCCCACCATCCAAGCCCACAAGGGAGAGAAGAGAAGGGGCATGCATACATGCCCCTCAGGTCTTAAACTAGCTCAGAGACCACACCCTAGGGGCTGATATCTCAAGGTCATAGGTAGAACAGGTACCCACTACAGTGATATAAGAATGAGCCTTCTCCTGCCTCCATCTGTGGTGATATTGTGTTCCCCAATATATTGTGAACACTAATAAACTTATCTGGGGTCAGAGAACAGAACAGCCACTAGACAGACATAGAGGCCAGAAAATGGTGGCACTCACACCTTTAATCCTATCACTTGGGAGGCAGACATCCATCCGGATCTCTGTGAGTTCAAAGCCACACTGGAAACAGTCAGGCATGATGACTCACGCCTTTAATCCCAGGAAGTGATGGCAGAAAGCAGAAAGGTATATAAGGCGTGAGGACCAGGAACTAGAGGTGGTTAAGCTTTTAGGATTTTGAGCAGTAGTTTAGCTGAGATCCATTTGGATGAGGACTCAGAAGCTTCCAGTCTGAGGAAACAGGATCAGCTGAGGAATTGGCAAGGTGAGGTGGCTGTGGCTTGTTCTGCTTCTCTGATCTTCCAACATTCGCCCCAACACCTGGCTTCAGGTTTGTTCTTATTAATAAGACCTTTTAAGATTTGTGCTACATCCATCTCCCCCTAAGTGTGGTTGACCTCGCCTGTCATCTGAACTTCTCTTCCACTGGCTTTCCTGTGTGTGTGTGTAGTGATGGTACTGGTTGAGCTTTTGTTTATTCAATAGTATATGGTGCCACTGTATGTGGCAGGGTCCTGTGCTCCCTTTGTGGGAAGGGGCCAAGTAGGCACAGAGTCAATGACACAGAATCTGGGAGAATGTTGAAACAACAATTTCAGTTTATTAAGGAAGAGGCAAGCTTTATATACCCTCGACCCCACCCTGGGGGAAGGTTTGATAAATATGCACCTGTTGGTGTAACATGACTGCCTCTATTTGGTTCAGGTCATCTCCAGATCATGTCTCAGCTGCTGTTGCTAAGGCCTTTAGGCAGACCCAGGTTGGCTTTCAGAAAGTATCTTATTACTGGTTTGGGCCAGCTGGCCCTCAAGCCTGTTAGGGATGAATTATCACACAACTGTATATCATGGAATCTAGGGAAATTTCCTGGGTGATTTGGCTCTAGGCTCTGGAGAGCAGTCCAAAGTTAAAGTAGTGGGAAGCAGAGTTGTAGAAATAGAACTCCAGTCAATGACTCTGGGCCTTGTCACATATACCCTGGTCCCTTGTTCATGACATTCTCCTTCATTAAATTAACATTATTTTCCTTCTTATACCTGCTTTCTCCTGCCTCTGCAGGAAACAGTTATCTAGACTGGGGAGTGTTGGGAGAAAGAACTGGACATGCAGGGTTTGCCTCCTTGTGCCTTCAGGAAACCTCTGGTGAGCAGAAAAGACCCTACTATGGTCCTATTTCCCATCCCTAGTAGAGAAGTAACCTCATCTTGGATACGTCAGGAAACCTGTGCCCCACGCATGGGCCATCTTGGTAGCAAAGCAAACCTTTGACTCTAGAACTGTGTTTCAGTGAATTTTGAAATTGGTTATTAGTGTCTTGGTCCACTTTTTTTAATTTAATTTTTTTAATTTTATAATTTAATTTAATTTTACGTATCATCCACGGATTCCCCTGTCCTCACTCCTCCCGGCCTCCCTTCCACCCTCCCCCCAATCCACCCCCATTCCCATCTCCCCCAAGGCAAGGACTCCCCTGGGGATTCAGCTCAGCCTGGTAGATTCAGTCGAGGCAGGTCTAGTCCCCTCCTCCATTCACCCAGGCTGAGCAAAGTGTCCCTGTCTAGGCCCCAGGTTCCAAAAAGCCAGCTCATGCACTAAGGACAGGTCCTGGTCCCACTGCCTGGGGGCCTCCGAAACAGTTCAAGCTAATCAACTGTTTCACTTATCCAGAGGGCCTGATCCAGTTGGGGGCTCCTCAGCTATTGGTTCATAGTTCGTGTGTTTCCACTAGTTTGGCTATTTGTCCCTGTGCTTTTTCCAATCCTGGACTCAACAGTTCTCTCTCATACAATCTCTCCTCTTTCTTGCTGATTGGACTCCCGGAGCTTCCCCTGGGGCCTGGCTGTGGATCTCTGCATCTGCTTCCATCAGTCATTGGATGAGAGTTCTACCATGACAGTTAGGGTGTTTGGCCATCTGATCACTAGAGTAGGTCAGTTCGGGCTTTCTCTCGACCATTTATCATGGTCTCTTTTTCCTTGTTCTCCCTCTCTGTTCTTGATCCAGCTGGCATCTCCCGCTCCCCTAAACTCTTTTTCCCCCAAGCCTTGCCCTTCATTACCCCCCTCACATCCAGTTTGCTCATGTAGATCTCATCCATTTCTCTGTCGTTGGGCGATCTCTGTGTCTTTCTTAGGGTCCTCTTCTTGCTATAACTGAACATTACACAATGGATGGATTAAAAAGAAGACAGGTGTATTTGGCTCATGATTCTGGAGGCTGGGAAGTCCAAAAGCATTGTGTTGTCCTCTGCTTAGCCTCTGGTGGGTCATGGCATGGTCAAAGGCATCAAATGATGAGCAAAGCTAGGATATCAGAACCAGAGTACCCCCATAGCAAAGACTTTTATAAATGGACTAACCCAACCATCTTTCTTCCAAACACCATCAAAAACAGATTTTGAGGATCAAACACATGAATGCTGTGGGATAATTTGATCACATTGTGAAACTCCGAGACTATGTTAATAAAATTAACCTTGGATCAGGGGGTGGAGCCAGTGACTAGTTGACAGGAAGTAGCCATAGAGAGGACAGAGGAGCCAGGCATACTGATAGAGAGGCACACAGGAAGGAGTAGGGAGGGACTTAGAGATTCAAGGTCTTTTTTGGTTTGAGACAGCTAGAGAGATGTTTCTCTTGCTGGGTCTCTGGCCAAAAAGGAAGGTTAGCTGGTTGCTTCTCAGCTCCTCTGATCTAGCAGGTTTTCACCCCAACATCTGACTCCTGAGTCTTTATTGGTAAATAGAACGATAGAGACTCAGTTAAAACTTACATTTGGTGGCTGCCCAGCAGGTGCCAGCAGGACCGGAAATCCTGCCAGGCTGTGGTCTGAGCTGCAGGGTGCTGACTGCAGGGCCTTGGCTGCAGACCATAGTTAAAAATATCAGTAGATTCAGGTGCGGCCACTAAGCCGACAGAAAAACAACACACAAACTTAGGGAGACTGGTTCAAACTATAGCAATGAATATGTCTTGGTTCTGAACTTAAATTTGAAATAAGAGCATGGCCTCTAGGCCCTTCATAAACACTTGAGAACTCTGATTTGCTCTCTAGCTTTTCTTGTGGATACATATGGTGGCCTCAGCTTGTGATTGAGTATGGTGTAGGACTGGTAGGTAGCAAGCACTGAGGTAAAGCTGTATCAGCCACTCTGTCTGCCTTTCCCAGGGATGCTGGAGCCATCTCCTGTTGCCAGGACTCCAGGACCCCCACGGGCTCCATCAGTGACAGGGAAGTATCTGTCTTCTGCCCCATGGGCATGCTACAAGAACTGCTGATAAGCTGTGCCTTCCATTCTACCCCTGAGATATCAGCATCAAGAATTTTTTGACACTTGTTCCAGAAGCTTCTTCAGGAAGAGAATTTTTCCTATTCAAGGTGGGTGGAACACTCTCGGAAAGCTGATGGATGGCGCATAGTGTGAGCCTGACTCTGGAGCAAGCTGTCAAGGCTGAGACTGCATCAGCCAATGCTGAGATTAGGCTGTGATAATGGAGAGAGTCTCATCAAAAGCAATCACAATTTTGATGTAAATGCCATTTTGGAAGACTGATTAATATGCCAAAATATTCAGCTCCCAAGGTATGATAAAAATAAGCAGAGTCCTCTGTAATTTCATGGCTTAGCATTCAAGTGACTGATTTAAATTCCATTTCATAAAATCCTATTTAGTATGCCCTCTTTTCCTAGGGATCTTGGAAGCCTGCTTCACTGGGACCTGAATTTGCATGGCTGGAAATAACATCAGAAACCACAGGCTATTGTGAGACTGTCTTTAGACTAAGGTGACAACAATGCTCTGACTCTCAAAGGCTCTGAGACCAGTTACCTGGCATGTGAATCACAGTAAAGAAAGCAGGAAGCTGGGCACAGGTGGAAGGGCATCCACTGCCCATGTGGCAAGCTTTAGGGTACACACAGAAGCCATACCCAGGCTGGAGAGACTATTTTTGTGGATTTGTTTTTGGAGTCAAGGTCTTCCTGAATGACCCAAGCCTCTCCACTGTCCTCCTGTCTCAGATTCCTGGGTGCTGGAATATAGGCTGTGCTCCACCAGGTCTAGGTGGAGAAGCCTATTTATGCACATTCCCCAGGGGCACATGGCGATAGCGATGTTCTAGCTAAGACAAGGCCTTGTCATCTCTGCCAGCCCACTTCCTTTCTCTCCTGTAAGTGCTCTCTTGACTTTGCCAAGGTCTAAGTGTGCACAAACCTCCCATGTGCTTATCAAGCTCACTCAGATGAATTTGTGACACCATCAACATGGCTAAGGCAATAAACATATCTTAGGTGTCTTGACTCTCTCTCTCCCTCTCCCCCTTCCTCTCCTGTTTCTTTCAACAGGGTCTAAATAGAGAAGATGCCCAGGCTGAGCTTAGACCTACCATATTTCCTGGGGTGTCCTTGAGCCCATGGTCCTTCTGCTTTAGCCTCCCATGTGCTTGGAACCACCCCTGGTTCTGTTTCCATAGTTTTTATTTTCACTTTGTTAGTGGTAAGAACAGTCCATATGACAACTGTACCTTCAACAAATTTTCAAGTTTTGTTGAGGTGTAAATGACAAATGGAAATTGGATGTAAAGTAATATTAGATGAACATATGGAAAATGATGATGATGTAAAACCAAATGATTGTGGGATGGAGTAAAGGATGTATGGGAGACAGTTGCCTCAATTTGTACCTTTTTCTGGAAGCTTTAAATGATATAAAGATATAGGTTATAATACATATATATGTGTGTGTTATAATAAATCATAATTGTGTTGATCACAATTAGTGTTTATGTACATTTTATCTTCTAGCTGTGTATTCTGATCTATTTACCTATATGACCTTTACCTTATTCACCAATTGCTTACATTTGGGCTCATTACGATTTTATCTATGAGTAATTCATGTTATTTTATCTTTCTGACCAGTTAAGAGAAAGTTGGACTCATTATACCTTTAGCCCAAAGTCCTTTACTTACATTTATTTTACTTATTTTGTGTGTGTTCATGGGGGAGGGCACGTGGGAAGTACAGCATTACCCTTGTGTCACAGTGTGTGTGTGTGTGTGTGTGTGTGTGTGTAGGCTGGAGGACAACATTTGGGAGTTGAGTTTCTCCTTACTCCATGTAGGTCATGGTGCCTAAATGCTGGTTTTTGGACTTAAGCAAATGTTTTTAATCACTGGGCCATCGTGTTAGCTCTTTCCTTGAGTTTTTCAGTGTATCTCTTAGGACCAATAGCATACATTTTTACATAGCCACAACACAACTGTCAAATTGGGAAACTGAATATAGTCATGTTCTCTAGCCATGTTCGTTGATTTTCTTGGCAATGTCCATAGTCAGTTGCCTCCTCCATGTGGGTTCCAAGCATGAATCACAAGTCCTCTCTACATATATCACTTCATTCTTTACCTTTGGAATGATTTCTTTCTTTGTCTTTCACTGGTTTGATATTTTTGAGAATAGACCTATTATTTTGACAATGTTCACATAATCAGACTTGGGTAGGGCATGCAGGGCATAGAGAATCCAAAGCCAGCATATAAGACAGACAGCTCGAAGAAATAGTGTAGTTGACTGGGCTAACCAGTGTCCTCGTTAGGTTTCTTTTTTTGTCACTAAACTAGAGTCACTAGAGAAGAAGAATTCTCAATTGAGAAAATAACTCCCTTGGATTAGCCTATGGGGTATTTTCTTGATTAATGACTGGTGTGGAGTGGCCTAGCTCGCTGTAGCTGGAGCTTCCTGGGATGTATAAGAAAGTAAGCTGAGCAGTCAATGAGGAACAAGTCAATAGTTTCTGCCATAGTTTGTATCTCCAGGTCCCTGCCTTGACATCCTGTCCTGGCTTCCCTCAGTGACTGACTTATAAGCTGTAAGATGAAATAAACCCTTTTCTCTCCAAGTTGCTTTTGGCAGTGGTATTTTATCACAGAATAGAGACCCTAGCTAATATACCAGCTATGTGTATAAGTATGGGATTGTTTACCAGCAGTAGGCTCTGCTGGTGTTGGAACCAAACTCAAGATCTGCAAAGAAAATTCTCAGCAGGCATAGCTATGACCCTGATTCGGGTCTCTCACCCAATCCACAGTCAGAGGCACACACTGCTGGTTTATCTCACCCAATCCACAGCCAGGGGCACA
>CABHPR010138492.1:20994-31599 GCA_902168415.1 Peromyscus melanophrys
TATCTCACCCAATCCACAGCCAGGGGCACACACTGCTGGTTTATCTCCCTGTGTTTTCAGTGCTGTAGACAGAGCCCCATTGAGCCGTGCCAGTGAGAAAGTGTCATCCACATGCCTGCCTCTTGTGGCTCAGTAATGTCCTTGTTGGCTTCTCAGCCAAGGCGAATAAAAAGACATCGTATCTATGACCCAGAAATAGAAACTGAGACCATGAAGTAAATATCCAATTCTGTCTTGCAATGGTGGCCACATCTTCTGTTTGCCCTTTTCTGTGCATCTCAGAGATGCTGCTACCATTGGCAGGGACTGCACAGGGATGGCCTCCAGGGGACAGAGTAGTTTGTTTTCCTGGTGTAATCTTTAGTGTGTAAGAATGAATAGAGCTTGCTTCTGTGCCCAGTGAGAGGCATTTTAATAGAGGCAGGAAAGTCTACGTACACACAGCACGATGATAGATCCCTCCATCTTACATGCAGGTGCATAGCCAGCAAGCACAGCTGGGCAGAACTGCCTGGCTCCTCCTTAGCAGGTTCTGAAAGCTGCCATGCTCCCCTAGATAGGTTAGTATGCTACCACCTTGAGGGAAGGAGTTTGTCTCTCTGGAAGAAGAGCTGCAGGAAAAAGGCAGCGTTGTTTCTGCCTTTGAAAGATGTGAGGGGTGGTAGGTTGGTGTGGACAGGCCTAGCGGGACAACAGAACAGCTGGCAGCAATGTGTGGGACCCAGCTACTGTTTGCTGTGAGCTTCACTGGAGAATGTAAATGTTCAACCCCTTGTTACATTCACTGGCTGGCTCTGAAGCTTCAAAGACTTTGGATGCCAAGCTGCCACGTTCAAACGTTTGTGCTGGGAGCCTTTCATCACCTCTTTGATTCTGGGGAGACCGCTCTCAGCTCATTATAGCACAGCTCCTGCCAATATCAGCTGCCACAGTAGTCACATCTACATGAGATGGCTACTCCAAGGAACGACTCTTCTGCCACCTTTCTGGCACCAACATTGTAGCATGTGCTTCACAGAGGAATTCTATGTTGTTTCCAAGTGCAAGGACCTGCTTTAATGATGCTGTCTGGATTTCAGACTACCAAGTTAAAATTTCTATGGCAGGGCCGAGGAGATGGTTCAGTAGCCACATCACTTGTTGCTTAAATGGTAGGACCAGAGTTCGGATCCCCCCTGCTCATAACCAAAGCCAGCAGGCATGGTGGCATGCACATGCTTGTAATGATAGGATTCCAAAGACAGAGGCAAGGCGTAACCAGGGAAACCTGGGAGGGTAGGTCAGCCGGTTTATGGGCTCTGGGTTCAGGGAGAAACTCTTCCTCAGTCAAGAGCAGAGCAATTGAAAAGGGCATCTAACATCAACTTCTGGCCTCCATGTGCATATGCCCTTGCATGCTTGCACACTCATGAACAAATGCACTTACATATGCACAAGCAGGCATGCACACCACATACAGACACATAAAAAATTGGGGGGGGGGCGCGTAGGACAGAGTTGTTTTAAATATTTAGTGTGTTTTGAAAGTTTGAGCTAATTGCTATTATAGAAACTCAACCAAGTCTATTATCCCATAGGTAGATATGAAAGTCAGCACCTAATATTTATTTAAGCAGATAGGTGCTCACCTGGGTTAGGTACTTGGCTGACATCACTATATTTGTTCTCATCAAACAGCTCTGAGTGATCCCTGCCCCATTCAGAGTAAAGGTGAGGATAAAACTGAGGAGGGCTGAGTCTTACGTTCAGCCATTATAAGATGAGGACCCGGTGCTTTAATTCCACTCTGGCCCTGGTGCTCACAGTCTTCATCAGCATGTTGCGTGGCCTCCTTTTCCTCCTGAGAGCTGAATGCCTTGTCACATCTTGTTTTCTGCTCTTCCCTTGGCTCCTTCAACTCTTGAGTGTACAGTTTTGTAATTATTTTAATGATTTAGTTTGGGGTCTGTGGATATGTGCAAGCATCAGGACCTGCGTATGAGTTCCCAGCATTCACATAAAAGCTGAGTGTAGACACGAGTGTCTGTAACTCCAGCCCTGGAGGGCAGAGACAAGAGGATCTCAGGAGCTCGTTGAGGACACAAGTTCATTTCCCAGCCTGCACATCTGGTGGCTAACAGCAATCAATTCCAGGGAACATAATGCATGTGTAGCCTCCCATGGACATGTAATTAAATTTTTAACCTTAAAAAATGATCCTATCATGTCACCTTGTTGAGTTGGAGACAATATTCAAAATACAGAAATTAAGATGAGAGGTTACCTTTTTATCTGAAGTCCAGCACCCAGCAAAAAACATGCTAAAATGGCCTTGTGATGAAAACAAATAGGATCACTCAAATAAATGTACAGCCCTCCAGTCCCACAGCCAACCACCTGCTGACAAGGTTACTTGTGGCATTATTGAGCAGAACAGTGGAATACAGTTAAATGAATGCCAGGAAATTCAGATAGATGAGGTGCTCCGAGGAAGGGAGACCACCTAGCATCCTGCCTTGTCCTGAGCTCTCTGGTGAAGTTAGTGTGGGTATAAAGTACATGGCCTCCTTGGAATCCGGGGGACATGTGTCAGCCTCTCCTTTCTACATGAAACCTACCATCTGGCTCAACTTTTTCGTCAATGCAAAACAAATCACAAAGCTTTTTAGTATTTTAAATAACTCAGTATTTTTCTGACCCCATAGCCATGAACCATATATAACCTTTCTTTCTGCTCTTGATCTCATTCCCACAGATTTATTAAGGAAGGGTTTGCAGTGCAAATGGAGTATTGCATCCCAGGGGAACCATTTCCTAAGGTCTCTGAGAGTGCAGTTGCATCTGCCCTGGGTATACGTTTGCCTGCTCCATCCAATTCCATGCAGAACCAGATAAAGATTTTCACACCACACTTCATACTCCTCAATTATCACTTTGGAGTGTACCTGAAGGAATCTAAATCATGCCACAGAGATATTTGCACTTCTGCATTTACTATAGAAAAAGTCACAATAGTCAAGATATGGAACTAGCCTAGGTGCCCATTAACAGATGAATGGATAAAGAAAATATGAGGCTGGCAGGAGATTAGGGAGGTGAAACCATGATCAGAATATATTATATGAAAAAATTATTTTCAATAAAATATTTTTTATAAAAGAAAATATGGTTCAATACATGCAATAGAATTTATTTAGTCATGAAGAAGAATGAAACTATATCATTTGCATTTACCTAGAGATCATTATATTAAGTGAAATAAACTAGACTCAGAAAGACAAATATGCTTTCTCATATGCAGAATCAATTAGCCAATCAATCAATCAATCAATCAATCAATCAATCAATCATCTTTTGATATAGATGATATGCCCATATATACATGTTAATAAAGCATGGGGGGGTCAGTGTAGCAGGGAACACTATTTCCCCTCTCTTCCCAGTCATTTCCAACCCTAACTCCATCTTGTTACCAGTCTTCTCTGCAGCCATGTGCCCACTGCCCTGCTTAGCATGCCAGACTGTAACTCCGCTGCCCTCCTGCTCCCTAGACCAGAGTTAATATCTCTTGCCTTTTCCAGGGAAAACATCAGTAGGTCTGCATGGGCAAGCTGCAGGGAGACAGTGAAGAACTCCCTACTTTCCCTCAGTCCTTAGTTAGCTAATGACCTTTATTTTCTTTTCAGTTCAGTACTAAGACCAAATGTGAGTGGACTAGACACTTTACAGTTTGTTGGGTCAAATACCCGACAAAGCCGGGCGGTGGTGGCACACACCTTTAATCCCAGCACTTGGGAGGCAGAGCTAGGCCAATCTCTGTGAGTTCGAGGCCAGCCTGGGCTACCAAGTGAGTTCCAGGAAAGGTGCAAAGCTACACAGAGAAACCCTGTCTCAAAAAACCAAAACCAAAACAAAACAACAACAACAAAAAAACCAAAACCAAACCAAACCAAAACAAAAAAAACCCCGACAAAAGCAACTTAGGAAGGAAGGCTTTGTCTCTCAGTTCTAGGGTACAGTCCTGCATGGCAGGAAAGTCACAGTGGCAAGAGCTTGAGGCAAATGGTCACAGTTTCTACAGTACGGAAGGAAAGAGAGATGAAGCTTGTACCCAGCTCCTTTTCTCCTTTGTCTTCAGTGCAGGAACCTCAGCCCATGGGATGTAGTGCCCACAGTTAAATTGGGTCATTCCACTTCAGTTGATAAAATCTGGATACTCTCACACAGATATGACTGGAGGTTTATCTTCTAGGTAATTCTGGGCCTTATCAATATTGACAATATTATTTATTAATTAACCATCACAGGGAGTAGCTGTCCTTCTTGTTCAGAGAACCCAGAAACCTGTAAAAATGTTTCCATTGACTTTCTCAGTCTTGGAAGAAAAGCAGCAAGTGATATATCAAAATAAAAGTGATAATGTGGGGACACTGTCCACTATTAGTGTGTGGATTGCTTACCTAGCAGAATAAAGCATAACAAGACTTACCCCAGACTCTCACAGATGACTGCTGAGGGATTTGCTAGATACAGGGGCTAACACTACTGTATGAGCTGTACTCCCAGATGGAGCACTCTGCTCTGAGGACCCACACTGAACCACCTCTGAACCTTGGAGGAAGCCCCTCTCTGTCCCTAGCGGCAGAAAGCATAGCATCTATTTGTTCTTTGTGAGCTGGACAAGCCCCTAAGGGTTTGGATACAACCTTATGGAAACCATGCAATCCTCTTGACTAAATACCAAGGTTATCCCTTCTCTTGTGTTTATGAGCAGGACATTTATTGGTTTACCTCTAAATGAGTCTTTGCTTCCCATGTGACCTTATGGTGTCTCACGCAGGACAGTTACCACTTGTGAATGCACAGCTCTTCCTAGCCTTCCTAGCATTCTACCCTGCTCTTCTTAAACAATCAGATAAGCTGCTACACAGTCTACTGATGGGCCAGACATCAGGATCTAGGGGGCCATATGGCAGGAGATGGTACACTGGCCTAAGCTCTCCTCTGATACAGGACAAACTTGCTCACTGGAAAGAGAGGAGGGAGGATGAGCGAATGAATGAGAATGAGTACTGTGAGGCAGCCTGTGGCTTTGAGATGCTCTGGAAACAAAAGTGTGATTCTTCCGCTGCTGGTCCCTCAACTTCCAACTGAGAATTCCAACACCATTGTTGAGAGCCAGTGCCTACTCCTTCAGTTCACCCCCACTGCCTCAGTCTGTCTTTTATCTCCCTCCAATATCATCTAAGTATGAAATCATGAGCCAGTCTTGACAGAATTTCCTCTCCTGACCTAAAAACTCACTATAGGAAAAGTCTTAGCAAGGTGCAAATGAAAAAAGATCACACTTAGTATGTATATTAAAAGTTCATCTTTGTCAAAAAGCACTCAGTTTCCTGATTTCAGGTAATGATAATGGGCATTGGCACTCTTTCCTCCTCCTCTGGGAACAACTGTGCATGCCCCATTTTACCTCTGGCCTTAGGAGTAAAAGGGAGTCATACCTGAGATACTTTTAAGTCCCTGAGTGACCAGCATGTCCTTCATGTGAGATAGATCTTCAGTTGTCGCTGTTCAAACACCAGCACAGTGTTCTCAGACTTCTCTTAAATCACCAAATTCCCCAGAAACCAGTGGGTTTCTTATCTGCTTTTCCAGGCCTTAGAAACACAGCTTCCGAACCTAGAGGGGACAGTCTGTGCTTTCCCAGATGGCGGAAGCACAAGATAGTTAACTTAGGCATCTGAAGCAGAACCCCAAACATTAACCTCTAATTAAATCATATCCTCCTGACACCTATAATGTTGAGATTATGGTAATGCATGAGGTTATTAATTATATCTAATTATTCAATTAACGGAAAGCAAATACCAGTGGAGATGAAAGTTGGTGAGTGATTTATGAGAAAGGCCAAGTTTGACAAGGCTTGGAGCCTGCTGCTTCTTGACAGAGAGAATTTTCTAGGCACTGGGGAGGAGAAAAGATATCATTCTGCCTATTGTGGTTTCACTATGCTTTGTTCCCAAAAGTCGTGGTGGAGTTTGAAACATGCTGAGATGTTAGGAGGTGGGACCATGGGAATGTGTAGAGGTTCTGAGGGCTCTGCCCTCATGGATGGATGAATCCACTTATTAAATTAATGGATCATCAGGTCACTGAAATGTTTCCAAATTAGGTCTGCTATGAAGGCTGTGTAGTCTAGATGTCTCACATACTTCCTGTCCCTTAACATGTGATATTTCTTGTAGTGTTGGGATTCTACCAGCAGCAAGACCATTATTAGATGTATACCCTTGATCTTGAACCAGAACATGAGCCCACATAAACCTCTTTTCTTCATAAATTACCTAATCTCTGGTACTGTGTCATAGCTTGTGCTGGGGAAAGGCCAGGATAGGTAAGAAAGGCCCTGTTAGACAAGGGCATTTTATCTTTTTCTCCAGAATTAAGGTAACTTCAAGTCTCAAGTTCAGACTGCTATCTATGTCTGGATAGGGCATACCCAGCTTTTTAGCAAGTGTTGACTTGCTTCTTGAATGTTGGGTGATGTCTGGGTAAGGTAGTAAGAGAGTTGTAGCCTGAAGGGAAACAGGGACTCCATGTTGATTTGAGAAGCAGGAAAGATGCAGCATTTCTCCTGGGTACCCTTGACTCCTGATGTTTCTTAGCAATAGGTAAGGTTTGTATCTTCACAGTGGCCTTCCAAAATTTGGTATTCTTGGTGACCATGCTTAACTCCCTTGCTGTTCCTTGGCAATGGTACCACCCTACTCCTCAACATTTTGTGTAGATGGCAGGGATACTTGAAGGCTGAAGGCTGACACAGAGGCTGGGGCTCAGCCTGGTTTTCTCTGACCTTGGCCTCTTCTGTTACAGAGAAAACAGTGGAATGTTCTTAATCTTTAGTCATCACAGAGAGGAGCACAGTTTTGATGAACAGCCTCCTCCATGCTTAGCTGATTGCTGACAACTGCAGGGTTGAAGCTGAGGGAACCTGGTGAGAAACAGTGGCTGAATTCTTTCCCCCAGGGATTTAAAAGTAGCTCCCTTTCAGCTCTCGGTCATGCCTAACATTTGGGTACCTCATTGGCCAGAAAGATAGACTTTTGAATAACCAAAGTACTATGGTTTATAGTTGTGTACTATAATTTAATTAGATTAAACATAGTTAGAATCCTAAGGAAGAAGATCACTAATGTTTTTCAAGATACATGTGCTAAAATTTTCTGATAAAATTTTTTTGTTGCTCCAAGGAGCATTGAACTTAATTTTATCAAATCAGAGTGATATGCTTATCCTGACAGTTAGCAGTTCTCACATTTATTACAAACCACATTCATTTCATCCTTCTTAATAAAAATAAATAAATTTATGTATAGGCATCATACCTGTCTGCATTTTAGCAGTTTTACCTTTATTTTCATAAATATTCAGAAAATTTTGGATTATTATGTCTAGTAAACTTCATAAAGGTATTTGTGATCTTAGTAGGTGATTTCAATTATTTTCAACATTAGACCAGACAACCAAAGTGTCTAAAAAGTTTCCAAGGGCTTCCTGACGAGTCTACCATGCAGTTATTTCATAAATGGTAGCCTGGAGTCATGGTATGTCACTGTGACAGATTTAATAGCAAAACAGAGTATACATATTGCATCTTATAACACATTATAATAAAATAAATATGACAGATTGCATTAGGTTTTGATGATTTTAATTATTTTGCTCATATTTTAATTAAAAGTTTTAGATAATTGAATGGATTTCATCATGACACTTTATCTATTTCATACCTTCCTTATGTAGATCCTTATTACCTCCTCTTGTTTGCTTTCCTTCTGGTCCTCTTCCTCCCCTCAGATGTTCCCACTCTTACTCTCGTGTTGTGTACATGCACGCACACAGGAGCACACACTCCACATATGAAAGACATAGGTAAGATTTGTCTTTTTCTCACAATACCCTCTCTTTTTTCTCTTGTTTCATTTAGATTGCATTTTCCACTTCTTCCACAGTGTTCCTTTTACTTTCAGATATGTTTTTTTCTGGTTTCAAATAAGAGAATGAACATAAGACGAGATGAATGAATATAAGGTGAGATGGAATTTCAATGTAGTTTTGTTTTCCTGATCGTTAAGGATTTTAAATACTTCCCCTATATTTGCTGATCATTTGCGTTTATTCTTTTGAGAACTTTGACTGATTTCAATCATCTTTGTAAGTTCACAATTTGTTTCTTAGCAATTTTTGTGCTATTTCTTGAAACACATAATTTGCACATTTATTTGAGTAGAAAAAAATGTACTCCTTTACCCAACAGCAAGTCCCATCTAACAGTTGGCTTCAATCAACGGAAGCTGGAAAGCTGGCTTTCCAGGCATACTCTGAGGCTGGCTAATCCCTAATATCTTCTTGAAAACATGTTCAAAGCATATGATAAAATAAGATCTGAAGAAAAGGCCTATGACTGCAAGAGGAAAGGCCAACATGGCAATCCTCTGAGGGCTCTAAAATTAGGTCTTCTGGGTAGACTTCCAAATTGTTGAGTGAGAATATTTTGAATGACTGGAACAACTCCTTTATAAAGGCAGGTGGTTTCCCATTCTTTGCCTTAAATAAAGTTGGAAACAGATCTAATTGTTGTAACTCAAGATGTGGTCTAAGAACTGAATGATGCTGGTGTAACAAAACTCTCACCTGATTTCAGATGTGAGTCAGCTTTTTAAAATTTTTTCTTTTATTGAAAATAGATTCTTTTCTCACATAATATATCTTGATTATAGTTTTCCCTCCCACTAACCCCCTAATTCCTCCGCACCTTCCCTCTCCTCTGTATCTATTACCTTTCTGTCTCTCATTAGAAAAGAACAGGCTTTTAAGAGATAACAGCCAAACATGACAAAATAAAATATAATACGATAAAACAAAAACCATCACATCAAGACTGGACAAGGCAACCCAACAAAAGGAAAATAGCCCCAAGAGTAGGCACAAGAATCAGAGACCCAACTGTTCTCACACTCAGGAGTCCCACAAAAATACTAAGCCCAAAGCTATAATATATATGTAGAGCACCAGTTGCAGACCCATGTAGGCCCTGTGCTTGCTGTTTCCACTTCTGGGAGTTCATATGAGCCTTGCTTCATTGATTCAGAGGGTCTTGTTTTCTTAGTGTCCTTCATCTCCTCTGTCTCTTACACTCTTTCTGTTTCTTCTTCTGTAGAATTCCCTGAGCTCTGAGGGAAAGATTTATTGGAGACATCCCATTTAGAGCTGTGTGTTCCAAGGACTGATCTCTCTGTGTAATGTCTGGCTGTGGGTCTCTGCATCTGTTCCCACCTGCTGCAGGAGGAATCTTCTCTGATGACTAAATAAGGCAGTGATCAAATATAGCAGAACATCATTAGGAGTCATTTTATTGATACTTTTTTTTTTTTAGATCAGTTATGTTTGGTTTTACCCTAGGTCTCAGGGATATGTAGTCTCTGGTTCTTGGTCAGGTATAGGTTCCATCTCGTGGAGTTAAATCAGACTACTCCCACAAGTTCTGTGCTGCCATTGTATATCTTGCAGGAAGGACAGATTGTAGGTCAAAGGTTTTGTGGCTGGGTTGGTGTTCACATTTCTCTTTTATTAATCTGAAGAGCACCTTCCCATGCAAAAGATAGTAGAATGTAGGGCTGAAGGCTCCATGCAGGCACCAGCTAGACTTCTCCATGTTCAATGAGTTGTATGGGTGTTGTCCACAACAATGGTACCCCACTGTCAGTTTGCAGAGAGCAATCCATTGTCTTAGCAAGAACCTGAGTTGTTTGGGGATTTTCATGGGACCCCCTTGGCCAACAACTCAATTGAATGCAACCCAGTCTTGGCACTGGAATCCTAGTTTGGTGATAAGAGATGGCCATTTGAGACTCCGTATCCTCCATTATTAGGAAACTGCATTAGGATTACCTTCATATATTTTAGGAAGTTTCCATAGGTGGGGATGGGAACTGGAGGACCAGGTAGGGAGCTGGAGGGGAAATAGGGTTGAGGTAGGAAACATGGAGAGAGACAGCTGGAATTGAGTGGCATTTGAGGGTGATATGGAAACCTAGTGGATCAACTTCTTAGTGTTTCTAAGTCTAAAACAAACCAACTAAAACAAAATAGCATCTCTCTTTGTTAATTCTAAAGATAAACACTTTTCACCCAGGTAAGACCTTAAATGAAAGCACAATTTATACACCAAAACAAAGGTGAATTCAGATCAGTATGAGCCACAGAGGTTGGGAGGAGTTCTTAGCTCTCTCTAGACCCCCAAGCCAGTTCTGGGCCCCATCTCCTTAGGGGAACAGACACACAGTCCACTCTGGCTTAGTCTTACTTTTTACCCAAAATGATTTAACAAAAATTGAAATTATAGTATCTATCTTGAGTTGCCCCATTATGTATCAACAACCATTTTTTAAAAAATGTTAATTTGGGCCGGGCGGTGGTGGCGCACGCCTTTAATCCCAGCACTTGGGAGGCAGAGCCAGGCGGATCTCTGTGAGTTCGAGGCCAGCCCGGGCTACCAAGTGAGTTCCAGGAAAGGCGCAAAGCTACACAGAGAAACCCTGTCTCGAAAAACCAAAAAAAAAA
>CABHPR010138493.1:6978-38150 GCA_902168415.1 Peromyscus melanophrys
GGCGAGAAGGAAGAGGGTTTATGTGAGCTAGAGTTGTTGGGACCAGGGATGGATGGAATACAGGGACAAGTGGCCAAACGAATGGAAACACATGAACTGTGAACCAATGGCTGAGGGGCCCCCAAATGGATCAGGCCCTCTGAATGGGTGAGACAGTTGATTGGCTTGATCTGTTTAGGAAGCATCCAGGCAGCTGGACCGGGTCCTGTGCTCAGTGCATGAATTGGCTGTTTGAAACCTGGGGCTTAGTAGAGACCCTTGGCTCAGCCTGGGAGGAGGGGACTAGACCTGCCTGGGCTGAGTCCACCAGGTTGATCTCAATCCTCGGGGGAGTCTTTGCCCTGGAGGAGATGGAAATGGGGGGTGGGCTGGGGAAAGGGGGGCGGGGTGGCAGGAGGGATAACGGGGGGATCTATGGCTGATATGTAAAGTTGAATTATATTGTAAAATAAAATAAAATAAATTCAAAAAAAAAAAAAGAAAAAGAAAAAAAAAAAGAAAGGGCTTCGAGTCGGGCGGTCTCAATGAACGATCAGCAAAAATATCTCCACCAGACGTCTGGACTTTCCCCGGAGAAGGACTTTCAACTCCCAACAAGGCGAGGGTCAAGCCACCACGTTGGGCACCAGTTGCCCTGGCCAGCGGGGTGTCAACAGGGGCGACCCACCTGTGGGAGAGAATGAAAGGGAAGGGGAGACACGAAAGGACCACAGCAAGACAGTATTCTGATCAAGCTACAAATTTTATTCTCCTCAGCAAGGCTTATATAGCATAGGAGGGGAGGGGGCAGGAAGGAGGGAAGGGGTGCAGTTGAGGGGGGACATGGGATGTGCAAGTCGTGAGGCTTGCTAGGTGATAAGGTTGCTGGTCAGGGCCCATTGTTCTGTTGCTATGCTACCTGACCTGCCTGACCTGTTCTTTATCTTTGGGGGTATCTGGTTTGGAGCAGGAGCTTGTTCTCTGGCCTAGCTAGTACATTTCCATGGTCCATGCTTGGTCCCTGAAAATTATTTCTCTCCAGCCTTACCATACATAGTCTTGTTCAGTGCTGTGAGTGCTAGCTAGCAAGGAGGAAGATGCCAGCTCAGTTCAAATTTGACTTCTTTGTCTTATGTCTTAAGTGTGCTTGTTAAACAATGGAATCTTACTATTAAGTTTTTTCTGTGAAAACAAAAACAATGGCAATACCCTGAACATTTTGAGAATCCTCTGATATTTCCCTAACTTACAATGTATAGGAGGCTATCACATATCTGGTACTAGGAATTTGGTTGATAAAACTATGAAGTCTGGGAGTGGTATTATGCATACAATCAGGTTATTTCTGTTCAAACTATTTTCTAAAATATTTAATGCCTTTTACTATTGAAAAATATTATTTCATACAATATAGTCTAATCATAGATTCCCCTCTCCTCAGTTCCCCCGACATAGCCTCCCCACCTGCTGACCTACTCCCATGTAGAGCTATGCAGAAGAAAAGGCAGTAAGATTGGAAGACAGAGGTTGTGGATGACTCCAAGGAAAAAACATCCTACAGATACTATATGACTTACGCACATATGAACCCATAAAGACTGCAGCACTATGCATAGAGCCTGCACAAGTTCCAGTCAGATGATGTCTCAGTACTGAGAGAGGAAAGTGTGTAGCTAGATTTTTCTTGCCTGGCCCACATTCAGGACAAATCTCCATCACCCACCAGTCCCACAGCCGCTCAGATCCAACCAAGTAAACACAGGGACTTACATTGCTTACAAACTGTATGGCCGTGGCAGGCTTCTTGCTAACTGTTTTTATATCTTAAATTAATTCATTTTTATAAATCTATGTCTTGCCACGTGGCTCGTGGCTTACCGGCATCTTTACATGTTGCTTATCATGGCGGTGGCTGGCAGTGCCTCCTCCCGCCTTCCTGTTTTCTCCATTCTCCTCTCTGTTAGTCCCACCTATACTTCCTGCCTGGCCACTGGCCAATCAGTGTTTTATATATTGACCAATCAGAGCAATTTGACATACAGACCATCCCACAGCAAAAGTGGACAGGGAATTCTATCCCTAACCAAGAAGATATCTGTAATTAATACCCAATGGAGTGTCACTGGGGTTATTAACCATATTTAAGGGCAGGTCTGTAGCTGGAGAATTTCTTTCCAGCTCCCACCAAGTCCTGCCAGTCCCAGAGCCCACTTATAAAATAAACACACAGACTCTTATATTATTTAAAGTGCTCGGCCATTAGCTCAGGCCTACCATTGTCTAGCTCTTACTCTTATACTAAGCCCATTTCTGTTAATCTATATGTTGCCACGTGTTCCGTGGCTTTACCTGTTGCCTTTACATGATGCTCCCTGAACAGCAGCTGGTGTCTCCTCCCCTCTGCCTTCCTCTCCTTTTGCTCTCTCTTCTCTGCTAGTCCCGCCTATACTTCCTGTGTGGCTACTGGTCAGTGTTTTATTTATACAGAGCGATATCCACAGCACAGTTTGATCAGTAGATGGCCAACACAAAACAAACTCAATGGTATTTTTGTAAGGACTTTTCTTATATTGGTTTATTTGATCATTTTTTGTCTTACTGGTCTTTTGGCCTCTATATTATGATTTCTGATTTTGAGTTTTTATTTATTCATTGTCTGTTTATAGATTTCACTTCTATTTTTAATTATATGTGTGTTTGGGGAGGGAGATAAAGATTGTACATGTGAAGGCATATTAGTACAGTCATAGCTGAGGCAAGAAGAAGGCATTGGATTCCCTGTATCTGGAGTTACAAGTAGGTATGAGTATGTGTTTGTGTTTCATTGTCCTCCCAAAAGACATCTCTGTCCCACTCACTTCAGATACATTTATAATTTTGCCCTTCCTTCCTCCTCCACTCTACAGAGACAACCTTCAAACTAAACACAGACATCTTAAAATTCAAAGCCAAGACACACATGAGGGAAAATATGTGGATCTTATGCTTCTACATCTGAGTAACCTTATTCTGTATATTTTTTCCAGCACCATATACTTACCTGCTATATCACTTTTTCTTAAAAATGAATAATATACTGTATTTATATATCTATATTTATTTCATTAAATAATATAAAGCAATATATTTTATAATATAAATAATAATAAATATTATTTTATAAATCTATGCTTAAGACTAAAATATTAAATACATTTATAAATAATAATATATTTATATGCCACATATTTATTATCCATGCAGCTGTTGATAATATATATCTAGGCTGGTTCTTTTTCCTTGCTATTGTAAATAGATTGGTAATAAACATGGGTGTATAAGTATCTCTGTGGTCAAATATAGAATCCCTTAGGTGTAACACCATGAGAGGTACAGCTGGGAGTTATGGTAATTCTATTTCTAGATTTTTTGAGAAATTTGCATACTGGTTTCCATAAGAGCATGTGACACATATTATCATGTCCTCAAAATGATATTCACTTCTTCTACTACTTTTGAAACTCATCTTGAAGGCTTCTCTTAATTTGATACATTCAGAAATATCTTCTTAATTTTTTGGTCTATTCAAATATCTTTCATGTATTTTTAACTATCTTCCAATCTATTTGACCATGCCTCTTCATGTGCATCATATGCTCATTTTTGGTTCATTCACTGGTCTTCTTTTCTTGATGAACCTCAAAATCCTGTGGAATGTCTTCTAAAAGATGTACGTTAAAATGTTTATTTCTGTGTCCCTGTTAATTTTTATGTAATTAAAGTAATCTACAAAGATTAAGTAGGAATTTGCATTTAGTTTCAGTACATATTTAGAGTAGCAAATACTTAAAGCATACTTATGTGTTCTTTCACATAAATAAGGCAAATAAAACTAATAAGGCATGCCTTTTAGTTTGGACTTGATTTCATTATATATTTATATGAAATATACCATGTATTAGAGATACTAATATTTTGAATATGCTATTAATTACTTACTACTTAGTGAAAATTTTAAAAAGGAATAAAAGAATGCATAGTTTGTGTTTCTCACACATTACAACTTAGAACTCTAAGTTATTCTGACCCAAAAGTCAGTTATATTACAAATATATTTCATTAAAAATACTAATAATTGGCAGAGGCCCCTGCTTGTCCAGAGACCACAGAGGCAGGCAGATCTCAAGGTAGGTCACCCACCATCAATCAACACTCTCTAAGTGCCTGCCCACCCTACCTCTCCTCATTGATGCCAGTGTAAGAATATAATGAATAACAGCCAAGGTAATATATCACCACCAGTGCCCAGCTATCCTACTACAGCAAGCCCTGAAAATTCCAATACAGCTAACGTACAAGAAGAAGGCCTTAAAACTAACTTTCTGAAGATGATAGAGGCCCTTAAAGAGGAATGAATGAATTCCTTAAAGAAATTGAGGAAAAGACAAACAAAACATTGGAGGAATAAATAAATCCCTTAAAGAAAGCCAATAAATCCCAGAAAAAGCAAACTGTTGAAAGAAATAATAAAGCTTCCAAAGACCTGAAAGTGGAACCAGAAGCCAAAAAGAAAACAAAAAACAGGAGAGAATTCTAGAACTGAAAAATTTGGAAAGCAAACAAGAACTACAAATAGAAGCAACATGAACAGAATAAAAGAGACAGAAGAGAGAATCTCAGGTGTTGGAGATATGATAGATGAAAATAGACACATCAAAGAAAATGTTAAATATAAAAAAAATAATGAACACAAAATATCCAGGAAATCTGGGACACTATGAAAATACCAAACCTAAGCAAAATAGGAATAGAAGAACAAGAAAATCCTACCACAAAGACCAAGAATATCATAGAAGAAAAATTTCCTAACCTAGAGAAAAAAATGCCCATGAAGGTATAATAAGCTTACTGAGCACCAAATAGATTGAACCAGAAGAGAAATTCCCCTTGCCACATAATAATAAAAGCATTAAACATATAGAACAAAGAACAAAAATTATCTGAGAGTTTGTTGAATGTCAGCCCCAAGGAAAAACTGAAAGGATACAGAGCTCCAAGCTGATTGGCTTTTGGCTTCTTTGAGAAAATGCCTTATAGTGCCTAATAGCTGTGGAAGAAGTTTTTGAAAAGAGCTTTAAGGCAGTTTAAGATGGGAATTTCACCCTCAGCCTAAGACCAGGTTTTTAGTTACTTTTCTGCTATAATAGAAAGGTTTGTCTGAATTATGACACAGGGAAAATGTTATGAATTTGGGTAAAGGGTCAGTCCCTAGCTAAAAACAACTTTACTCCGAGGATTACAGCCTTATACAATGATACTATATTGTAAAAAGAGCTACCTATAAGAACAATTAAGTCACTTAGAAATACATTAAGCTTTCAAGACAAATAGTCTAGCAGGAGAACTTGGTGAATGATGTAAGTTTGAAACCCCACTCCAACTTAGACAATTATCTTGTCCTGATGGGAAGTTGACTGTTATGGAATGACTAGCTGAGCAATTCAGAAACAAAATTTCCTTATAAGGTTCTTTGTAGCAGGAATCTTAAAAGTTCTTATTAATAAAATCAAACCTGAGCCATGTATTGGGGTGAACACTGGAAAGTCAGAGAGACAGAGTAATCCACAGCTACCTCACCTCGCCGGATCCTCAGCTGGTCTTGTTTCCTCAGACTGGAGGCCTCTGATTCCTCATCCAGAATGGGTCTGAGCTGAACTGCTGCTAGAAGCCTGAATGCTTAACCAGGCCAAATGCTTAACTAGGCCAAATGCCTCTTGTTTCTGGTCTTCACGCCTTATATATCTTTCCTTTCTACCATCACTCCCTGGGATTAAAAGCTGGCTTTCTGGGATTAAAGGCGTGTGTCACCATGCCTGCCTGTTTCCAATGTGGCCTTGAACTCACAGAAATCCAGAGGGATTTCTACCTCTGAAATGCTAGGATTAAAGTTGTGAGTGCCACTATTTTCTAGCCTTTGTATCTAGTGGCTGTTCTGTCTCTGACCCCAGATAAGTTTATTAGGGTACACAATATTTTGGGGAACACAATACCACCACATTTCCCATTTTTCTGTCTAAAATTAAAAAAGCTTATAACTAATACAAGAAAAATTATGTCCAATAAGTATATACAATATACACAGTCAAGATTCCATTAATGATGTCTAGTCCATTAGTATTTGACAGATTCAGACAAAAACTCCATATATATATATCAAATGTTATATTTATCAAATGTTACTGGACTGGACAGTAACATATATATAAAATGTCCAGTCCAGTAACATTTGATAAACTCAGACAAAAAATTTTCATTACTTATCTTATTTAAAACAAGTAATTCGTTTTTAAAAGTATTTTTTCTTTTCATAATAGGTTCAGTAATCTACCTTTTGTCATTTTTATATTTTACACCAAGAGCCTGCAAAAGCAGAACCAGCACTAATGATGAGGGTCTGCAAGCTGTCTGCTGTGAAAAACCATGGTGAGCAGCAGAATGGAGACACCATGCCATGAGAAAGGCGAACAGCAGGTGGCAGTTTGGAAAGCCCAGCAGAGATGCCATGCCATAGGAAAGGTGAACAGTGAGCAGCTATGAGCAACAGGAGACTTCAGAGACCAGACTCTTTTCAAGAGCAGAGTGATGTCAGTGCCAGATGATCAGCTGAAACATGAAGGATCACAAGAAGCTTTGGAGGTAAAAGCACGCTCCAGACAGAACAGCCAGACCGGGGATCTGCAGAAACCACTGAATGCTCCAGGATTCAGTTTGCTGAGCACTTGGACCATCAGCAAAGCAGGTAATGGGACCCTCTCAAAGCTGGAGTTGCTATGGGAGGACCACAGTTCAGCTCGTGGCAACTGAAGGAGCCTTGTGCCCATGTGGCTGTGAGGAGAAGCTCTCTAGCATGGTCTGGGAGTGGCCTAGTTATGGAAGGCTACAGACTGAAAAACGCAGCAGTAGCTAAAAGCAAAAGTTTCAGAGAGACTTGCTTGAACTGAAAAAGTTTAGGTTATGGTACTCCTCATATTTGGAACTGTTTGCTATACACAGACTTAAGGGCATCTGGCAAGCCAGGCCCTGATTTTGAGTGCTCAGAATTTATTCTTTTGGACATTTTGAATTTAAGAAATGAAATGTACAGTAGTGATTTCATTGCAATGGGACAGTTTGAATTTACTTATGCATATAGACTCTATCAACACTGATGATTTATGAAACTCGTTTTGTCTTAAAAATGGAACTGTTTAAATAGAGAAGTTTGGGTTTTTTTTCTAACTAGGCTTGAGATTTAGTTTAAAAAATTATAAAGAAAAGGTGGAGTGTTAATATTCCTCAGTCTATTTAATTTAAAAAATATTTTCGTGTTACTTGAGTGAATCAATGTTATGTTTTGTATAGTTCTATTAAGAAATTATTTTTGAATGTAGGTTTGTAAGTTGAATGTAGGTTTGTAGGATTTATAATTGTGAACAGTAATGCTATACTAGAGTTATTATGTTAACCTATTGATATTGATACACCAATGTTTGGTGAAGTTAAGGAAGTATTTAAGTTTGATGTAAATACAACAGAAGTTTATCCTATGTTTTGTTAGCAAGAAATTCAAATAGTTCTATTAAAAGTTTGCTTTAAGATATAAGATGGAGAGAATTGTAAATATGTATAGCAATATTTATGTTACAATTATGTTAACCTATTAATGATGAAGCTAAGTGAATCTTTAAGTTTGATGCAATTGCATCAAGTGTTTTTGATTTAGAAAGGGCTTGATGCAGCTAAGACTGTTGCAGTCCCCTTATACTTATTCCAAAAAAGAAATGTCATATTTATCATCCTCTACTCCTCTACTGGGAGGTGTGGCAGCTATGGAGATTGCTGTGAACTCTTAAAGGGGAATTGTTATTTTATATATTAAGAAGGGGGATGTGTTGTAGCTCATTTAGGTTTAATCCAATAGGTCTTCCTAAAGAGGATGATTGGACCATGGGCTCAAGTTTCAGGTATCTGAGATGGTCTGCACTTGGCTATACTTGGGGGGGGAGGTCTTCTGCTCCACCCCTTGGCATTTCTTTAAAAACCCTAGGGCAGAGACAGTCAAGGGTTGGTGGATTAGGATCCAGGCCCTCCTGAGGATATACTGTATTTTCTATCATTTTCTCTCTCCTCTATCCTTCTATCTAATATTTCCTGCTGCTTCAACTCAAGAGTAGTCTGGGGAAATGTGGGGGGTGAGTGATGCCCTCCCACATGATCATCTCGTAAGATGCTAAAAAAGCCTTGGGCAAATCCAACATCCCTTCATGATAAAAGTTTGGCAGATTAAGAATGCAAGCAACATACCTCAAGATAATAAAGGCAAATTACAGCAAGCCAATAGCTAACATCAAATAGATTCAGAAAAAAAAAAAAAACTCAATCAATTCCACAAAAATTACAATAACTGAAGGCTGTCCATTCTCTCCATATTTATTCAATATAGTACTTGGAATTCTGGCTAGAGCAATAAAAATACTGAAGAAGATCATGTGAAAACAAATTGAAAAAGAAGAAGTCAAAATATTGCTATTTGCAGATGATTTGATAGCATATATAAGTGATCCTCCAAATTCTACCAGGTAATTCCTATACCTGATAAACACCTTCAGCAAAGTGATTGGATATGAGATTAACTAAACAAAAAAATCAGTGGCCATCCTATATACAAATGTCAAATGGACTGAGAAAGTAATAAGAGAACCAACACCTGGGGCTGTGGCCACAAATAACATAAAGTATCATGAGGTAACTCTGTCCAAGCAAATTAAAAACTTGTATTATAGAAACTTCAAGTCATTGAAAAAATAAATCAAAGAACATATTAGAATATGGAAAGATCTCCCATGTTCATGCATTGGTAGGATAAACACAGTAAAAATGGCTGGCCATTCTACTAAAAGCAATCTACAGATTCAGTACAATCCCAATTAAGATACCAACACAATTCTTTACAAACCTCAAAAACAATCCTTTACAATAAAATAACTTCTGGAGGTATAACTATCCCTGATTTCAAGTTGAATTACAGAGATATAGTTATAAAAACTTCATGGTCTTAGCATAAAATCTGGCAGGTAGGTCAAGGGAATCAAATAGAAGACTCAGACACAATACTTTTTATTTAGAAGCAAGAAATACACACTGGAAAAAAAGACAGTATCTTCAACAAATGATGCTGGGCTAACTAGATGTCAGCATGTAGAAGAATGAACATAGATCCATATTTATGACCTTGCATAAAACTCAAGTCCATGTGGATTGAATACCTCAACATAAAACCAGATAAACTGAACCCACAGTAAAGAAAGTGGGGTATATCCTTAAATGCATTGGAACAGGAGGCAACTTTCTGAAGACAATACTGATAGCACAGGCACTACGATCCAGTAATTAATAAATGGGACATCATGAAACTGAACAGATTCTATAAGGCAAAAGATGCCATCAATGGAATAAAACAGTAGCTTACAGAAAGGGAGGTCAAGGGTGGGGAAATGGGAGGAGTGAAGGGAGAGGAAACTGTGGTTGAGATATATTGTACAGGAGAAGGATAAAAAACATGCTAATATATTAATGGTCTTTGTATTATAGATAATAAATTTCTATCTTAAGGAAATATTCATCTTAAACAAATACTATTATCAATTATGATCACTTCAAATTTACTTAGTATTTTTCCTTTTTCTAAATTAATTCCTTTATTTTTGGGATTATAATATAATTACCAAATTTCTTTCTTCACTTTCCTTCCTTCCAAAGCCTTGCTCTTTTTTCAAATCATGAACTCTTATTAAATTAGTTGTTGTTATTATATATATATTATAATATATGTAATATAAAATATATTTATAAATACATGAGTATAAACATCTCTGTCTGTATAAAGTTACTTGTAAATGTGTTTTGGGGGCTGACCATATGGTACAGAATTAGAATTTGGTATGGTCTTCCGTGGGGAAGAGTATTTCTCCCTCTCTCAGCATTCTTTAGTTACCTGTAGTCCTCTGTATGGGAATGAAACATCCTGAGCTTCCTCACTCCCACTTTTGAAAGTTCCATGTTATTGTGTTTGTTTAGCATATAATTAGGAAATTGTGTAACCTCTGATAGTACTAGAAATTACAATCTGAAGGAAAATTCCCTCATCCTTTGGCTCTTATAATCTTTCTTTTTTTTTTTTTTTTTTGGTTTTTCGAGACAGGGTTTCTCTGTGTAGCTTTGCGCCTTTCCTGGAACTCACTTGGTAGCCCAGGCTGGCCTCGAACTCACAGAGATCCGCCTGGCTCTGCCTCCCAAGTGCTGGGATTAAAGGCGTGCGCCACCACCGCCCGGCTCTTATAATCTTTCTATCACCTCTTCCACAATGATATTTTACCTTTTGGTTCACAACTTGTATTGTATATCTGTCCACTGAGACTTGGCTCTACTGCTTTGCATTTTTATTGGGCATCATTTTCTGTCCATCTGTTGCAATGAGAAATTTCCTTGATGTGGATTGAGAATTGTACTTTTATCTGAAGATTTAGAGCTAAAATCTTCAGATGAGTCAGAATGTGGCATTTTTTTTTCTTTCTGCTGTGGGATATCTTTCTGTATGCTGTGTATATGTGTTGCTGTGATTGGTTGATAGATAAGGCTGCATTGGCCTATGGCAGGGCAGGATGGAGTCAAGTAGGAAAATTCAAGAGAGATAGTGAGAGAAGAAGGGAGAGTGTGGCTGACACTGCTACCCACCATCAGAAGAAGCAAGATGTAAAAGTACTGGTAAGCCACAAGCCACATGGCAAAGTATAGATTTATAGAAATGGGTTAATTTAAGATGTAAGAGCTAGCTAGTGAGAAGCCTGAGCTATTAGGCCATACAGTTTGAAAATAATATAAGTCTCTGTGTGTTTATTTGGGTCTGAGTGGTTGCAGGACTGGGTGGGACACAGGAGTTTTATAAGTGGCCGTGGGACCTTGGTGCCAGGTGAGACAAGAGACAACTTCCAGTTACAGGTTACCTCACCCAATATGATCTTTTCTAGTTCCATAATTTACCTGCGAAGTTCATGACTTCATTTTTCTTTACAGCTAAGAGGTATTCTGCAGTTTATAGTATATACATACCACATTTTCATTTATCCATTTATCAGTTTTAGGACATTTAGGTTGCTTCCATTTTCTAGTTCTTCTGAATAAAGCAGCAATGAACATGAACAAGTATCTCTGAAGTGTGATACCAAATCTTTTGGTTTATCTACCACAAAGTGGTATAACTGGGTCAAATGGTGGATTTATTTTTAGCCTTTTGAGAATTCTCCACACTGACATTCATAGTGACTACACAAGTTTGCAGTCCCTCCAAGAATGAAAGATGATTCCATTTTCCATGCACCCTACTCACAATTGTTGTGAGTGGTGTTGCTGATATTTGCTATTCTCAGTTATAGAAAGACGAAGTTACATTTTGTTTTTAAATTTTTGATTTTCTAATTAATATGGGCAATGAAAAATTTAGGGGATATTTCTCAGTCTTTTTTGTTCTCCTTTTGAAAACCCTCTGTTCATGTCCCTGGCCATCTTTTTAAATGGGTCATTATATTTGACAATTTGATTTTTCATTTATCTATATATTGTAGATATTAATCATCCACCAGATAGATAGATTTCATTTCAAAGATTCTTTCAAATTCTGTGTCATTCCTTTTCACCGGACAGATTATTTAGCTGCAAAGAAACTTTTAGTTTTATTAATTCCCATATTTAAATTGTTGGCTGCAATTCTTGGGTAAATGGAGAAAGTCCTTTCCTACACCTGTGTCATGTAGGGCAATACCTAATTTTTCTTCTAGAAGGAAATTTTTGTGGACAATTATTTTAAGATGTGTTGCTTTTTTATGCTGTGGAACACTTGTTTTAATGATGTAAAGATGTGTTGCATTCTTTTATGTTGCAGTTGTTTAACTCTGTGAAACTGTGTTACTTTGCCTGTCTAAAACACCTGATGATCGAATAAAGAGGTGAAAGGCCAATAGTGAGGTAGGAGAAAGCATAGGTGGGACTGGCAGAAAGAGAGAATAAATAGGTGGAGAAACCTGGGAAGTAAAGATCTAGTAGCAAGGGAAAGAGGAGGACTCCAGCAGCCAGCCACCCAGCTATACAACAAGATACAGAAGAAGAAGTAAAGAAAGGCATATAGAATAAAGATAAAAGCCCAGAGACAAAAGATAGATGGGATAGTTTGTTATGAAAAACTGTCTAGAAACAAGCCAACTAAGGCCAGGCATTTATATGCCTTTGTGTATGATATATTTAGGAGTTGGGTGGTGGGTCCCCCAAAAGAGCAAAAACAACCAACAACAGATAATACATTCTTTTTCAAGTATTTCAGAATTTACACTTAGTTCTTTGATACATTTTGAATTAGCCTCTGTGCAAGGTGGTGGATATTGGTCTAATTTCATTCAGCTGCATATAGACATCCAGAATTCCCAACAACATTTGTTGAAGTTGCTTTCGTTACTGCAGCATACATTTTGGTATCCTTGTCCAACATGACATGGATGAAGTGTAATCATGTTTGTATCATCAGATTTGTTCCCTTGGTCTACATTTCTGTTTTTGTATGGGTATCTTATTGTTTTCAATACAATGTCTTTGTAATATGTCTTGACATCTGAAATGCTAATCTTTCCCAGATTGACTCCCCCCCACAACACCCCTTAGGATTGTTTTGTCCATCTAGTGTCTTTTGTGATTCAAAATGAATTCTAGAATAGTCTCTGTCTATTTCTTGGAAGAATAAGATAGGAATTTTGATTTGAATTGCATTTAATGTATAAATAGCATTTGATAAAATTGACATTTTTACTATATTATCTCTACAAATCTACAAGCATGGGGTCATGTTCACTTCTTAGTGTACTTCTGTATGTCTTTGTTCAGAGGGTTAAAGTTCTCACTGTAAGAGTCCTTAACATCCATGGTTAAGTTTATTGCTATTTTGACTGGGAGTGTGGATACGATCTCTTGCTGTTTGTTTGCTTTTATTGTATAGAAAAGTTACTGATTTGTGAAAGTTGAATTTGTATCCTGCCAAATTGCTGGATTTGTTTATTATTTCTAGAAATTTTCTGGTAGAGTTTTTGGGATCTCTAATGTATATTATCATGTCATTTGCAAATACTAGTAGTTTGACTTTTTTCATATTTGTATCCCTTTTCCTATTTCTATCACCTCTTTTCTTATGGATTTGCTTAGTTTGCTGACTTCTTGTTGATTTAATCTTGGTACTTTGGTTGAATCTTGGAATTCATCCATTTCTTGCAGGTTTACAACTCAGTAGAGTGTAAGTTTTTAATAGTATTTAAATTTATATTATTCTTCATTTCCTTGCTGTTTGTTTTAATATTCTCCTCTCAATTTCTGATTCTTCTAATTTGGGTTCTCTATTTAATTTTCTTAGTTGTGCCATGGGCCTGTCATTGTTGTTCATCTTCTCAAAGAACCTGTTCTTCAATTCATTGACTCTTAGTATCATTTTTTGTGTTTGTATTTCATTAGTTTCTGCTCTTATTTTGATTATTTATTGCTATTAATTGAGGTTAGATTTAATTTGTTCTTGTTTTTCCAAATCTTGGAGTTGCATTATTAAGTAATTTATCTGTGTTCTTTTTTATTTTTTTATGTAAGCACTTAGAGCTATAAATTTCCCTCCTAGGAATAATTTCTATGTATCCTAAAGATTTTGTTCTCTTTTCATTTTCATTCAGTTATTAGAAGCTCTTTTTCTTCATTGATTTCTTCTGTGTCCTATTCATCATTCAGTATTATGTTAATTGATCTCCATGAGTGTGTGTATTCACTAGATAACTTGCTTGCTGTTGATATTGTATTTTCTTGCATTGTAGTCAAATAGGTTACACAGAATTTCAATCTTTTTGAGTATGGAAAGATTTTATTGTCTTAGGATGTGACCTATTTTAGATAAATTTTCCTGCGCTGCTGAACAAAATGCATTTTCCTTGCCTTTTGAGTGGACTATTCTATAGATATCTGTTAAGTCCATTTGATGTATGGTGTCATTTAATTCTGAATTGTCTCTACTTTTTTGTATATATGACCTGTGAATATTTAAATTATGTACTATTAATTTGTTGGTGTCAATGTGTGTCTTTATATCCAGTAGTATATTTTTAATAAAATTGGATGCAACAGAGTTTAGTGCATATATATTTAGGAAAGTAATGAATCCTTGGTTAACTGTAACTTGATTGCAATAAATTGTCCCTCTTAATTTCTTCCAATTAGATTTTTTTGAAGTCTTTTTTTTAAAGTGTTAAAAGAGCAATGTCTGCTTGCTTCCTGGTTCCATTTTATTGGAATATTTTTATCAAATGTTTTATTCTAGATAGTAACTTTCTTTAAATCTAAGTTGTATTTCTTATAGATAACACATGAATGGGCTTTGTTTCATGATCCATTCAGTCAGTCTGTGTCTTTTGTTTGATCAATTGAGGGCATAGTTATTTAAAGTTATCATTGAAATGTTTTTGATAATTGTGCTCACTATGGTGTTAATTTTTGCTGTTGTGTTTTCAGTAGTACTTTGTGTTTTAGTAATCATGGATTCATATTTTTACACATTCTCTTAACTATGCTAATTCCTCTTTTCAGCCTCAAATATTGATTATACTATTTGCTTTGGGTCTGCTTTGTTGCATATAACGATTTAGGTTGTTTCTATCATGGGAGGATTTTATTCTCTTTCAACTATGGTGGACAATATTTCTGGACATATTAATCTTGGTTGACATTTGTGATCTTTCATAAATTGAATTCCATTGCTCTTATCTCTTTTAGTTTTCAAAAATTCCATAGTCAAATCAACTGTTACCCTGTTGTGTTTTTGTGTGTGGCATGGGATTTTTCTCTTATAGCTTTCAATACGTTTTCTTTCTTTTATATACGTAGTGCTTTAACTATCATATACCATGATAATTTTCTTCTCTGGTCTTGTGTGTTTTGCATTTTGTGGTGTTTTCTGTGTCTGTATCCCTTTGTTTGGGGAATCATTTTCTTGTGAGCTTGTTGATGATCTGGTTTATGCCATTCACTTGGAATTCTTCACCTTTATCAAAGCCTTTGATTTGAAGGTTTGCTTTTTTCATGGTGGCCCACAGTTCCTGTATGCTCCTTTCCTTTCATGTTCCTTGTTTATTTAATCTACATCTTCTACTTTATCTTTAATTCCTGACATTTTATATTCTGCTTGGTTTTTTCTACTTATAATATATTCCTTTGAGTTTTCTAATTGGATTATTGCATATTTTTTTCTATTTTCATTTCAGCTTGAATAATTTTCAATGTTTCTTTCTATCTCTTTATTCAGTTCTATTTTCAAATCCTGGATTGTCTTCATCATTGATCTTAGCCTTATCCTTTTATTTTCTTGGACATCACTAAAATGTTTATTCTCTTTAAGCTCCTTATTTGTAAACTCATTAATTTGTTTCTTTCTGTATTATTTAAAATCCTTGAATTCTGTCATGAAGTTTATGTGTCCTGGCCTTTCTTTTCTTAATTCTCATGAGTAAACATTTTTACTAGAATGGTAGGTTTTAGAGGAGAGAGACTATTTAATATTTCATATTGCTTGTATTTTTGGGGTGAGATCTGGAAATGTGAATTTTTCATTTTGTTCTGTGTCCGATATTGACAGAGACATTCAGGGTCAAACAGAGGAGGTGTGGATCATTTGGGACTAGTGGTTGAAAATGGCTTGGGTAAATGAAGTCAAGTGGAGTGAAGGAGCTTTTCTGGTATATAGGATGGGAATATTGGTCCCATTCTGGAGTGTGTGGGTAGATCAGGCTGAGTGTAGATGATGTATTGCTGTGAGAGAGGTATATGGTTTGAGAAGCAGATATGAAAGGTCCTGAGAGAAGCCTAGATATTGACAGTGGAACAAGCAGGATTTCCAGTCAAGATGAGGTCACTGGATTTGAGACCTCGACTACTTATGGTTGTGGGGATGTATTTGTCAAGGGTAGAACCAAGTAAACTCAATTGACTAGCTAGTCATGGAGAAGAATGTGCAGGATACAGATTCCTTTATTCTTCTTCAAGTAAAAGAGAGAGAAAAAGAGGGGGGAGAAAGGGAGAGAGAGAGAGAGAGAGAGAGAGAGAGAGAGAGAGAGAGAGAGAGAAAGAGAGAGAGAGAGTTTAACACACTTGTGGGTGCAGAACCAAAAAGATGACACAGAGTGTTCTCTTTCATTCTGCCTCATTTTTCTCACAAGATTACTCACTGACCCGTGATATTTTGAATATTTCTAGACTGGCTCACCAGTAAGCTCCAGGTATTTCATATTTACATTGACCATAACCTGGGGAATACAAGCCAACTTGGAGCTTTTTAAGTAGGTGGTATGTATATGGAATGAAGGTCCTCATGCTTAGATAATAAGCAATATTAAGTACTGAGCCATCTCCTGAACACTTCTCCTCCATATATTTTTAACTTTTGGGGAATTTCATATACACAGTAATGTTCTTTGATCAAATCCACCCTGCTGAGTCTTACTTCTCCAATTTTTCAACTATATTCCTACCACAATTAACTTCTGAATTCATGTGTGCACACATACAGGCAGCAATAAGAGGACTCATTCTGTGACTTTTAAATATCCCTTTGCATTATATAAATTTGTCATAAAAATCTGATCTGAAAAATTTACACCATGATCTCTACATACCATCATGCACAATATGTTACAATTTTATGCCAGAATACTTTAGATCTGGAAATGAGTTTTTCTTTTTTGCAAAAATAAAATTTCAATTTTTTTGAGTTAAATTAAAAGTTAGCATCAGTCTTCAAGGTTTTAGAAAGTTAAGTAAAGCCAGAGATAACCACAAATTCTTCTCTAATGGATATAGAAACACTTTAGTTGAAATACACAACGACACATATTTTCTCCTTCTTTACACAAATGTATGGTTATTTCTTTCTGAAAGATCAGCATTTGAGTAAGTTATTCCTAGGGAATTTTTTTTTTCATTTCCTCTTTAAAAGCCTCTATCATCTTCATGAATTTATTTTTAAGGTCCCTGTCTTCTGCTTCTTCTATGTTGTGATGTTCAAGTCTTGCTGTTGGAGAACTGCTAAATTCTAGTGGTGCCATATTGCTCTTTACGTTGTTGTATTTTTGCACTGGCATCTATCCATCTCTTCCTCCAATAGGTACAATAGCTGTCTGTGTCTGAGGGAGCTGCTCTTGGTCCAGTCTGTGCTTGCTGTGTTTGTGTCTCAGGGGGTCACTCTTGTTCCAATTGTAGCCCTTGTTTCAGTTAGAGCTGGCAGATTTTGTGTCTCATAGAGGCCGTGAGTTCGCAGGGGATGGGTCAGTTTGGGGTAAGGAGTGGGTCTTGTAAATTGCAGAGTCTAATAGGGGGTGTTGGTGTGGAAGTCTGCCAGCAGGAGTCTTCCCTGCTTGCCTGCAACTGGGACAGCGATGATGGGTGTGGGTTGGGGGACACAGTTTGTGCCTCAGGGCCCGGGTCCTTGAGGTAGCACTCTCTGGGTCAGAGAAGAGTCAATCACCTTTGGACCAATCATAGCAGGTGGATTCTGTGTCTCAGGGAGCTGCTGAGGTCACAAGGGAGTGATCTCTGTTTTCAAGACTATGTCTCACTATGCAGTCCAGGCAATTCTCCATCTTGCAGTTATTATACTGTCTCAATCCATTTATTTATTTATTTTTTTACCTGTACCTTATTGATGAGGATATATCATAGTTTACTGCAGAAGATATTTTATACTCTTTGGTTGGGTGAAAGTTTTGTAATTTTTCTATTGGATTCAACTGTGTGTTCATTCTCTTGAGTTCATCTATGTTTTTTTTTCTAATGTTCTCTGGTTGGTTATCTTTATTTTTTTCACTGAAAAATTAGAAAACATTTAAAATCCTAGAAGATTTATTCAGTTGAACTTCAAAAGATTTTAGAAAATAGCACTACTGGGTCTGCCTCTACAATCCATTGATTCAGCAGCCATACACAGGTAGTTGGCTAATACTACAGTGTGGCACATGGATTCCCTTCTGTTGAGCTGATTGTAAGTCAAATAAGGTGGCTATTGTTTTGCCTGAAGAAGGTAAGTGCCATTAAACATGTTTTGGAATATTTTGCTATGCTGTTCACTGTTATGGTGTCTAGGAATTCCATCAAAGGAAAACTATTGATTGCTTTTCTTTCTTGCAGCATGCATGGCTCCTTCTAATACTATGAGACCTACCTTCCAGGTCAGATCCAGACTAATTCCTTCAAGTCCTGTGTCTGAAGTGTGTGGTATTTTCAGCAATAGGGGTTTATCTTCTTTTCTGTAATGCACCAAGGGAAATTCCAATAGCCTGTAGTGTTGGGGAATGTGGTGAATAATTTGGATTACCTGACTAATAACCCAAAAAGAGTTTTCCCCTGGTGCCTGGAACTATGCTTACTTTTTTAGATAGTCTATGGTTTCAGTGAGTAGCATTATCACCACAAGTATCATAACTTAAGATATGTATGTATGTTGATATGTATGCATGTGTAAATATATATACTTTGTATGCAATTTTAAATAACATAATATTTTTATGGCTTATTCATATAGCATTAGTATTATTATCCCTCCTCCTTCCTTCTCCATTTTTTCCTACTCCCAGGTAAGTTTCCCCAACCCATTTTTCCTGTTTATTTTCTGTAGCAACTGTGTCTTGCTAGTTTTTTCTCTAAGGCTATGGCTTCTCCACTCCTGTACTGTTGCTGGAAAATTTCTCTCGAGCTCCCAAGTCCCGCCAGCTCCCAAGTCCCGCCAGTCCCAGAAACCACTTACAAAATAAACACACAGACGCTTACATTATTTAAACTGCTTGGCCATTAGCTCAGGCCTATCATTATCTAGCTCCTACTCTTATTTTTAGCCCATTTCTATTAATCTCTACTTTGCCACGTGGCTCGTGGCTTACCGGTACTTTACATCTTCCTTGTTCTCGCCGCGGCTCCAGCCAGCCTCTCTATCCTTCCTTCCTCCTCAATTTTCCTCTCTGTAAGTCCCGCCTATACTTCCTGTCTGGCTATTGGCCAATCAGTGTTTATTGACATACAGCGATATCCACAGCACTTCCCCTTTTTTTTCTTTTTCAAAAAGGAAGGTTTTAACTTTAACATAGTAAAATTACATATAACAAAACAATTATCGAGCAAGAATTACAGTTACAATATTAAAGAAGATATCCTATCTATCTTATATTTATGAGTTTAAGGTTTTATATCTAATTTATCTTTTATCATAACTGAGGAAATTACAACTATCTAGTCTTCAACCACATCAAAGACCTCAGAAGGATATAATACTACCTGAGAAATGGAGAAGATGCAAGCAACTTTCGGGTGTCTTGCAGGGTAGACAGAGACAGCTGACAGCCTGGACAGTCATTCAAAGTTCTCTTGTAAAGTTGGGGCATCTGTTTTCAGCTCATAGGCCTAGAGTCTCTTAGTCATTTTTTTCTGTGTCCTGTAGAATGTCTGGCAGTTTCCTCTGCAAAGCAGGAACCTGAAGGACCATTTTGTCAAGCAAAGTTCAGTGGTCACCTTCCTATGGGTCCTGCATGTCCAGTCGATCAAGCAGTCCAGGCAAGAACAGTTTCTTGCCCAAATGGCTATTTTTGCCAAGGTGAAGATAAACTCCATATGGAGTGTCTTCGATGCCCATCCTCCTCTGAAGTAAATCCAGTGTTGTCAGGAGCAGACATGTCTCAATGTCTAGAACGTCTAAATTTTTAAAACATTTTAAATGCCATATTCTGTAGGTCTTTGAAGTATTTGAAGATTACCTATCTATCTGAAATATATCTATGTATACATAGAAGACTTAACTAACATGGCTACAAATATGATTATCATAGATGACTAATTATTAATCTATTTCTTAATTATCCATTACAATTTTAAATGAGTTACATAAACATAATACCTCAAACAAAAGTAGAAATATACACACAGTATAACAGAATCAACTTTAAGTTTGTATTAATAAACTAAAATTTATATCAATGTAAAACATTTTAAACATAAACTAAAATCTATACCAATGTAAAACATTTTAAACAAGTTGTTGCTCTTTAAAAGTAGATTTATTAATCTACCCTTTTATCCTATCATTTCTATATCTTATGTATCTATATCCTCTTTTCTTTTTTAGAAAGAGATCGCATTTATAATTAACCTGTTTTAAATAAAAATATTGGTTTTTCTCTGTCCCACACCAGAGGGCTCTTCTGATTTGGGACATAAGAATCTTTTAACCTTTTTATTTTAGGAATATGTCTGGGTTTAGAGAGGGAGTGAGCCCATTCCATCTCCAAAGCCAGCTTGGTATATTTGGGAATTTGGGCGTAGATTCTCTTACTACTTCCTGCTGGAGGGGGGCGCTGTACCTTATGGGGACACAAAGAACATATTAGGATTATGGAGTAGTCCGTGAGAGTGTATCGTCTGAGCCAGTTGCCTTGAAACGGTTCTGGATGTTGGATCATCTTGGCCTTGGTGTCATCGGAGACCTTTCAGGTGGTCTTGGCTGGTCAAACCTGATGTATCTTACTTAATCTGGAACAAATCCATAGCCTCTGGCTTTCTGTGGAAACAAAAGCAGAACTTCTTTTCCAAAGCAACATATCCTTATATCCAAATTTTGAAGTCAAGGTACCTTTAAAATTTATATTTTGGCATAACTCAACAGCTTTTAAAATCAAATGTTTTTCTTCAGTTACGAATATCAAAGAGAACATAATGCAGATTTTTTGTGTGATAGCCATCTTTATGTGGCTTATTTTAAAGACTTTATTTTTAAAAACTATCTATTTGTTTATATAAATGTATATTTTTTTTTGTCTTTTAAGCCTACGTACATCTTTACATACTTTGTAAACTATTCCATCTGAATCAGTCTTATTGTGAACCTATCGGTTTAAACTGCAACCTTGTAAGCCTGAAATGGCGCTGTGGCTGCTGGCTCCACCCATTTCAGCTTTCCAACATGGCGGTGGTACATTTTTCATCAGTTCTGGGAGCGATCAACTCTCAGAAGTAGTGGGTCTACGCTTTTATCAAAGCAGCGTGTAGCCCAGAAACCTCTTTTTTTTTTTTTTTAACTATTAAAGACTAAGTTCAACATACAGTGTAATGTATTGCTGGCAGATGGCTCATTTTCGCCATACTGCTGGTCAAACGCGCACACCAGGAACCCGCCAGTAGTTCAAACGCACATTTTGCGGCTTCTAGCTGGCCATATGAGACATGAAGCAGGAACCTGGTTTTAGCTCTGTTTAGAACTGATTATTAAAAATTATCAGGTTTAAGGTGGAAATTCGAGCTGTTGGGCACCATTTGTTGCTGGAAAATTTCTCTCGAGCTCCCAAGTCCCGCCAGCTCCCAAGTCCCACCAGTCCCAGAAACCACTTACAAAATAAACACACAGACGCTTACATTATTTAAACTGCTTGGCCATTAGCTCAGGCCTATCATTGTCTAGCTCTTACTCTTATATTTAGCCCATTTCTATTAATCTCTACTTTGCCACGTGGCTCGTGGCTTACCGGTACTTTACATCTTCCTTGTTCTCCCCGCGGCTCCAGCCAGCCTCTCTATCCTTCCTTCCTCCTAAATTTTCCTCTCTGTTAGTCCCGCCTATACTTCCTTTCTGGCTATTGGCCAATCAGTGTTTATTGACATACAGCGATATCCACAGCACTGTACCTTTACAGTTTCCTAATATCTGTTGATACTCTATATTATGTACTTATATCTAAAGTTTTAGAGCTAGCATCCACAAAAAGAGACATCATGTCTCATTTGTCTTTTGGGGTCTGCATTATATCAATGTTATACTTCCTACTTTGTTTTATTTACCTGCAAATTTCATGTTTCCTTAAAGCTGAATAGTATTCCTATGTATATATGTACCACATTTTTGTTATCCATTCATCAATAGAAGGACATTTAGGATTTTTACACTTCCTAGATATTGTGAGTAAGTATGGCTGAGCACATATCTAATGTTTATTTTTTGTTCTTTAAGGTTTTTTTGTATGTGTGTGTCTTTGCTTGTTTGTTTTTGAAGCAGTGATTCCCTGTATAATAGCCCTGTATGTTCTGGAACTCTTTTTGTAGACCAGGCTGGCCTCAAGCTCATAGAGATCTGCATGCCTCTACCTCAGATTGTGCTGGGATTGAAGTGCTGGGATTGAAGCCATGCACTACCACATCTGGCCAAATGTTTTCTTTTATTCCAATTTTCTGAACTATGTCATATTCATTATGTTTGGAAAAGTTTAAGGAGTATCTTATAAAGTAAGTCCATGAGATATATGTTGCCTCAATTTTTTTTTAAAAAAAATTCTTGAAAATTCTAATCTGACTTTCATTCTTGGATTATAATTTTGATGAATACATACTTCCATGTTGATATTTAGTCTCACAACTTTTAATAATCCACTGTGCTTTCACAGTACTTTATTTTTGTTTTCACACATCCTGAGGAATATTTTAATGTAACTTTTACTGTTGTTCCTCTATAGGAAAAATGATTTTCAGCAGGTTTTTTCTTGTTTTGTTGTTTCCAGTTCAAATATGATATTCTTTTTTTACTTAAAAATATGTTATTTCCTTGGGCTTCAAATATTTCTTTTGCTTCATTTTCATTTGCTTTCTGTCAATATTGCCTTCAAACACACACACACACACACACACACACACACACACACACACACACACACAGAATTTTCTTTATGATTTATTTTTTATTTATGTCTATGTCTTTGTCTGTATGTGTATGTATGCAGCCTTGCCTGCAGTAGCAGTGGAGGGTATTAGCTCCCCAGCAGTTATAGGAAGGTCTAAGCTGCCTGATGTGTGTTCTAGGAACTGAATTTTAGCTTCTGCAGGAGGAACAAATGCTACTAACAACTTAACCATCTCTCCAGACCAAATATGTAAAATTGTTCACTGTTGTCCCACACATTGTAGCAGTTCTGATCTGATGATTTTCATATTTACATTCTTTAAATTTCAATTTTATTATGCTCCATTTTTATTTTTTAAATTTATTTTCTAATCTTCACTTTGATCATCTCCTAATATCAGAGATAAAACTTGGGGAGAAATGTAGAAGGAATCCCAAAGTTTTACCATAATTTCTCCAAGTTTTCTATTGGAAATGTTCTGAAACTTATTAAATGCATTTTACCCACCCTGGCCTTGCAAAGTGAAAATGCATTCTGTTTGTGTGTGTGTCTCTCTCTCTGTTTTTCTCTGTGTATCTTTGTCTCTGTCTTTCTCTGTTTCAGGCAGACACACACACACACACACACACACACACACACACACACACACAGGATTGAATTCAGTGCCTTGCGTATGATAGACAAGTATCCTATCACTGAGTTATATTCTCATTTCCCAGCATGGAATCTGTGGGCTTTTTCTCTAGTTTCTTACTGTCTATATTTATTCCTCTTCTCCTGTGTGAAAGGAGGGAATGGCTTCTGTAATCTCAATATTCTGACAGATCAATGACATATTGGTTGTGTGGTGGTATTGTGTTCCCCAAAATATTTTGTATGCTAATAAACTTATCTGGGGTCAGAGAACAGGACAGTCACAATATTAAACATAGAGGATAGGCAGTGGTAGCACACGCCTTTAATCCTAGCATTCCAGAGGCAGAAATCCCTCTGGATCTCTGTGAGTTCAAGGCCACATTGGAAACGGCCAGGCGTGGTGACACATGCCTTTAATCCCAGAAAGCCAGCCTTTAATCCCAGGGAGTGGTAGTAGAAAGCAGAAAGGTATATAAGGCGTGAGGACCAGAAACTCATGGCATTTGGCTGGTTAAGCTTTTGGCCTGGTTAGGCATTCAGGCTTTCGAGAAGCAGTTCAGCTGAGAACCATTCAGATATGAGGACACAGAAGCTTCCAGTCTGAGGAAACAAGACCAGCTGAGGAACTGGCAAGGTGAGGTGGCTGTGGCTTGTTCTGTCTCTCTGACCATCCAGCATTTCACCCCAATAACTGGCCTCAGGCTTTATTTTATTAATAAGAAACTTTTTAAAATTCATGCTACATGGTTGCATATTGATTTTCATTTAATTGGTCATATATCATTTTCTGGAGTTAGCAAGGTTGACATCTATATTACCCAAAAGCTAGGGCAGATAGAGGTTTTTTAAACTCTTTAAATGCGATAGATGTTTGATTTGCTTTTTACTACATGTTACACTTTTCTAATAAATATAGAAAGAATTTTCAAACACATATGAGTTGAAGCTGGTACCCATGATATCTAGTCTTTACTATAAATTATTAAATCAAATGTTTTAAGTAAGAAAAAATGGTAAACTTGGGGAAAATTAAACAATATAAAATAATTGGACCAATACACACATGAAAGTGGGGAAACTCTATTTGTATATTGAGTCAGTTACATTTTATCATTTTATCATTTTGACAAAGCAGAATTTGATAAAAAACCTAAGCTTTCTTAATACATACCAAACTGAAATGTGATTAAATTTCAGAATTTTAGCAATTTCACAAAAGATTATCACAGATGTCAGTATTTCCAATTACTGTGACAAATACCTGAGAAAACAACTTGAAGTGAGAAATGATACATTATGGCTCACAGTTTGGAGGTGTCAGTCCATGGTCATCTGACTTTGTTGCTTCTAGTCTTATGCAACAGTAGATAGAGCATTGTGATTTCAAGGAGCAAATGACAGAACAAAACTGTTCATCTCATAGTGTTCCAGAGGCAAAGAGACATGTTGGAAGAGGTCAGGGACTGGATACTTCCTTCAGATGCATTCTTTCAGTTAACCAAGATAAGCTTTCTTCATTGAGCTTCACTTCTCAAAGTGTCCACTACCTCCCCAAATTCCTGGACATTATCTCAGTAGCATATGACTCTTGAGCTACATTTCATTATCAAAACACAAACGTCATATTTTATTCTTTTTGCATTTCACTTATGGTATCTCAACTGACCCTTGAAGAAGAGAGGTTTGATGAAGACATCCCATTTAGGACTCATCACTCCAAAATATCTCATTCTCTGCAAACTGTCCACTTATGGATTTCTGCATTAATTCTGATCAACTACAAGAAGACACTTCTCTGTTGAGGGTTGAATGACATACTGATCTATGGGCATAACAACACATCATTATGAGTAATTTTATTACTACATTCATTTAGCAGAATCACAGTAGTTTGTTTTCCACTATACCCATCACTTATCCCATTTAGAATAAGATTAAAGGAAAAAAAAATTTACCCCAAAATGATTAGTAGTAATTTATGACAGGGAACTTTCAGTTATTGTACTACTATTGCATTTTTAAGTCACTTGAAGTTCAATATGCAATAGATTTCTATAAAATAAACAAATGTTGATTATTCTATAAGAAATTGAATAAAATAAATCATAAAGAATGTGTGTTTTTCTATCATGTATGAACTTTATGTTTATTGTTACCACCAAGAAAATCCTATAAAGTCATGCATGGTTATACCTCTTCTTTATAATATATAAACTACCTAAATCCTTCTTGTAACCCATCTATTTAACCTCTAAATACACCTTCCATCTTTGACTTCTGATTGTATTTGATAAATTAAATAAAATCTCCCATAGGGGATAAGTACTTTTCAGATATGTAGTCTTACCTATAGGAATTTTCAGTCCTGAACTATGTTTTTTATTGCCACTGAAAAAGTCTATGTAAAGCAAAAATAAATTTCAATCCTCTTTTGCATGAACATGTGTCCTGGATCCTAATAAATTTAACTATAGCCTATTCTTTGTACACAAGGTCATTTATGCTTTATTCTCAGCTGAGGTGATATTTTATTTGTGCTGAAATGTGGTGATATTTTATTTGTGCTTTAATAAACTTGCCTGGAGATCAGGGAAAAGGCCAGCCATTTTAAGTAAACAAAGTCAGGCAGCACACACTCTTAATTAGGTCACTTATCAGGCAGGGTCTCTGTGTGTCCAAGGCCATACTAGGTAACAGAGCCAAGCATGGTGACACATGCCTTTAATCCCAGTATCAACCATAGATATCTGGAGTTCTGTATAGACAGACAGTGACAAGGAAGTGAGGTAGCTGAGCTAAGAGCCAATAAGGGGACAGAAAAGCAAGGCTATATATAAGGGCATGCGTAGACAGGAAGTAGCTCGCATTTGGAAGCTGTAGAGTTGGTGAGGTAAGGTTGGCTGGTGGCTTTTCCTATTTCCCTGATCTCTGAGGCTTTCACCCCTATATTTGGCTCCATTTTTTTAATAAGACCATTTAAAAATTTGTCTATACTCAGCCAATCTGGCCTCCTTCATTGTCACCATCCTCCACAAATACAATTTACACTTTTCATACTAAAATAGTCTCTTTGAATATTAGTGAAAATGCTTTGAGTTTTGTTGTTGTTGTTTAACAAGATGTTGGCTATGGGCTTGATATATATTTCTTTATGTTGAGCTATTTTGTAGCAGGAGTCTTAAAAGTTCTTATTAATAAAATGAAACCCGAGGCAGTTATTGAGGTGAACATTGGAAGGTCAGAGAGACAGAATAAGCCACAGCTATCTCACCTCGCCGGATCCTCAGCTGGTCTTGTTTCCTCAGACTGGAGACTTCTGTGTCCTCATATCTGAATGGTTCTCAGCTGAACTGTGTCGCTCCAAAGCCTAAATGCTTAACCAGCCACATGCTTAACCAGGCCAAAATGCTTCTCCAGGCCAAATGCTTCTAGTTTCTGGTCCTCACGCCTTATAAACCTTTCTGCTTTCTACCACCACTCCCTGGGATTAAAGGCTGGCTTTCTGGGATTAAAGGCTGTGTCACCATGCTTGGCTGTTTCTAATGTGGCCTTGAACTCACAGAGATCCAGAGGGATTTCTGTCTCTGGAATGCTAGGATTAAAGGCATGTGCTACCACTGCCTAACCTCTGTTTAATATTGTGGCTGTTCCGTCTCTGACCCCAGATAAGTTTATTAAGGTACACAGTATTTTGGGGAACACAATACTACCACACTATTTCCCTGGCTCTCTATATTCTTCTGGAATTTTATAATGAAGGGAAGTTGTTTTTTGTCAAAGGTCTTTTCTGCATCTAATGAGATGATTATGTGATGGCTTCTATATTATATTTATGTGATGGATTTTTTTTGATTACCTATGTTGAGCAATCCTGCATCTCTGTGATGAAGTCAGCATGATCATGATGGATAATCATTCAATGTGTTCTTGGATTCAGTTTATAAGTGTTTTACTGAAAATCTTTGCTTACACATTCATCAGAGATACTTACCTATAATTTTACTTTTTGTTGTATCTTTGGTTTGGGTATAGCTAACACACAAAAACAATTGCATGCAAATGCTCTCATGGATGTGAAGGGAAAACACTTGTTTACCTCTTATAGAGGTGACATTTGCTACAGCCACTATCATAATCAATGTGCAGTTTCCTCAAAAAACTTGAAATAGGTCTACCATATAGTCTATTTATATGACACTTGGACCCAAAGGACCTGGTCATCCATGCTCATTGCTGTTATTTCTATTCACAATAACTAGGAAATGTAAACAACTTAGATATCATAAACTGATTAATATAGAATGAAAATACAGTATATTTACGCAGTGTAATATTATTTAGCTGTTAAGAAAAAACAATTAATGAATTTCACAGAAAAAAATGGATGGAGATGTAGATAATACTGATTGAAGTATGTGAGACTCAGAAAGGCAATTCATTATTTGTGATATTAGCTTTGAATCTTCAGATATGTATGTGTCATTTGGAATATCTATAGAGATTAGAATATTACCACGGATCCCTGGGAACTTTTAAGGAAGGGAAGAGAAAATCAGTGGTATAAAAGGATAAAGGAGAACCTTTGAATGAAAATGGTTACATTGTGTGGTGAATGGGAGGGCATAGTAGAAAAGACAATATAAGGACAGATAATTAATTCTTAGGACCTTTCAAGGAAGTCACATGAAGATCAACTACTGTGTAAACCTCCTTAAATACATACAAACAGGCATATAGAAAGATTTTTAATTGAGTTAATCTACAACGTGATTACAATGGCCCTACTAAACAACCCAGTTCCACCAATAGGTTATCTCTATTGTAGTACTTGGCCAGTAAGGTACCATAGTTCCCATTACACTACATACTATTGGCAATGCCCTTGCTTGGCATCCGGAAGTGATGGTGGATCCTATTTCTGAAGACACCTAAGTACTTGAATGACAAAACATGGAGAAAACAAGGTGGTACTTATCTAGAAGCTGCATCACTACTGGATAGTTTGTATGGGGATGGATGATGCTATGTATAATATTGGAAGGGGAAAGTAATCATCAGTCTTACCCAGCTGTGAACCCTGCAAGCTGCTATAATGACTGGCTGGGAAACTCACACCCAGTGGAGCAATAGTAGTCCAAATAGTGCTCATGGGAGTAACTAAAAGCTTTCTGATTGTATTTAAGGTCATCTCAACAAAAAAAAACATACCTGACATTATCAGGATGCTCTAGGGTAGAACCTATGGCTATTATTTGCTAAATACACATAATGTTAAATCAAAGCCTTATAAACTTTCATTATACATACAGTTTAATGCATGTCTCACCTCTCATCAGATAAGCTTCTTTTTGCAGTAAATGGCTTTTAACACTGGACATTCAACTGGTCAAGGTGCAGAGAATAAAAGAAAGAATGCTGTCTTAATGCTTAGTCCTAAATGCAGTTTGTACATCACTTGTCCTTTCTCTAAGGCTTAAGCAGCACTGCAGAAGAGGGGTCAGAAATATTCTAAGAGCCAAAGATTGTAAATGGCTACAAGGAAACAGGATTTTCCATACACAAGAGATCTGCTGCACATATGAACCTACAGTGGTAGTGACAGCATGCACAAATCCTGAGCAAGCTCAAGCCAGACAAAACCACTGCATGAAGAGGGGAAGTAGACATGTGGTTGCCCATCACCAGTAGAGGTATTGTTGGTGATTGATGGCTGTTGGGAGAATGAGTTGCAGGTTTTATTAAGTGTGTGTGATCTCATGTAGGATCACCACACTCTATTGGATGGCTGCACAGTTAAGAGTATATAGGCATCACAAATTATACTTGAGATATTTTTTAAAGGAGAACACAGTGTTGGCTGAGTAAAGAAGAAGGGAGGATATTAGAAGACTTTGGGGAAGGAGTGAATATGATCCAAATACCTGCTATGGAATTCTCAAAGAAAGAAGTTATTAATATGGATAAAATTGTCTCTTCACTCTTCACACATGAATATTTATATTGTAATACCATGGACTTTTATAGCTTATTATTAGTCCCTGTGCCTACTTTTCCTTCATTTTTCTGTTTAACTCCTTCTCACATTTTAGTACACATACATAAAATGTTACATGTTATTTTATTGTCAAGGTAGCCAACTTTTGATACCGTATAATAGATAACACAAATTTATATTGTAAGTTTCTGAAATATTTGTTCACCAAGTTTTCTCTGTTTTACTAGTTTCTTAAGATGAGGAACAGCATTAGAAGATACATTGAATCCCTAATATTTATCTTATACAATAGCTGATTTCTAGCTAGTTATTAATATGTAGAAGATAACATCTTAATCAAAAAATTTAATTGCTTATTTATAATAAATTAATGAATAAATTATGAATTAATTACTTGTTAAAATAGTATACTTATACATAGTTTCATTACTTATTCACTTTAAAATTTTCAATAATATCCTGGGTAGACAAAACTTTTGTTAATTTTCAAATTAAAATTAAGACACTACCTACAGTAAGGATAATTATTACAATAATGTTCTGAAAATTCCTAATTATGAGAACTTGAACAAGTTTGCTGACCTCTTGAATTTAAGTGTTGTTTTGTGATAACTCAAACACAGAACTGAATAAATCCCACTAAAATGAATTTTAAAATATTTTTTCATAATAATGATTACTATGAATTGCTTTAAAAATTGGGTATATATGCACATTTTCCACATCTGTACATTACACATATTTGATTTTATATATAATGATCTTTGCAACTGCTGAAGAAAACTAACTGAAACAAATTTCTTGTATACTGAAGATACATATCGACTTCTGTTTCAACCATTTCCATTGTGGTATCATAAAATAACCTAAGCATGATTTAAAATGTATAGAAGAAGGTAAAACAGTGATATACAAATATTATGCCATTTTATATAATGAACTGGATAATGTCAGAAATTGGTAATCTGAGTATCAGATTGTCTTATAGGCAATCATTCATGCTCATCAAGGAAATACTGCAAGGATTTCAATTGCTGTGAAGAGACTCCATGATCACAGCAACTAATATAAGGAAACCTTCAATTGGCACTGGATTGCAGTTCAGAGATTTAGTTCATTATTGTCATAGTGTGAAGCATGGAACCTGCAGGCTGACATGGTGCTGTAGAGCAAGCTGAAAGTTCTACAACTGGATTCACCGGCAGCAGGAAGAGAGAATGAGCCACTGGGCCTGGCTTGAGCATCTGAAACCTCAAAGGTCACCCCCAGTGATACACTTCTGTTATAGAATATTATTTTAAGATGTGTTATATTTGCTTATGCTGTGGAATATTTGTCTAATGATGTAAAGTTGTTTTGCATTCCTTTATGTTCTATTTGTTTAATTCTGTGAAGTTGTGTTACTGTGCCTGTCTAAAACACCTGATTGGTCTAATAAAGAGCTGAGTGGCCAAGAGCAAGGCATGAGAGAGAGATAGGTGCAACTAGCAGGCAGAGAGAATAAATGGAAGAGGAAAAAGGGCAGAAGGTGGAAGGAGCAAGAGAACAAGGAGAGGAGGACCCTAAGGGCCAGCCACTCAGCCACACAGCCAGCCATAGAGAAAGAATGAAAGGAGGATACATAGAAGTAAGAAAAGGTAAAAGCCAAAGGCAAAAGATAAATGGGATAATTTAAGTTAAGAAAAGCTGGCTAGAAACAAACCAAGCATTCACAAAAAAGAATAAACCTGTGTGTGTGTGTGTGTGTGTGTGTGTGTGTGTGTGTGTGTGTGTGT
>CABHPR010138495.1:0-12811 GCA_902168415.1 Peromyscus melanophrys
ACCGTGCCAAGCATATTGCATGAGCTCCTCCTAAGACCCTATGAATAAATCGTTACTCTCCCCATTTTTGTTGAAGGAGCCCTACAGCAGATCAGATTCCTTTAGACACAGCTTTAATATTACTTAGCCCCAGGTCCCTTGGAATCAGGGATTCATTAACATAATGATGCTCCACTTCTATCCTTAATGTGCCAACTAATAATTAGTCTAGGTTTCCTTTTTATTGGTGTTTTCCTATTCAAATAAAATTCTGTAAAGCTTTTTAAGTCTCTGTTGTTTTGTTTTGTTATTTTGCTAGAGTTATTTTTTCCTTACCATTCTCCTTTAGTTTCAAACACTTTGTTGTTGTTTTTCGAGACAGGGTTTCTCCGTGTAGTTTTGGTGCCTGTCCTGGATCTCGCTCTGTAGACCAGGCTGACAGACATTTGCCTGGCTCTGCCTCCTAAATGCTGGGATTAAAGGCGTGAGCCACCACCACCCGGCTTGTTTGTTTTTTGAGACAGGGTTTTTCTGTGTTAACAGCCCTGGCTGTTCTGGAACTAGATCTGTTGACCAGGCTCGCCTCGAACTCAGAGAGATTTGCCTGCTTCTGCCTCCGGAGTGCTGGGATCAAAGGCGTGTGCACAACCACCTCAAACTTTTTTTTTTTTTTTCCTTGAGACGAGCTCTCTTGTGTAGATATGTTGACCAAACTAGCCTCGAACTCCAGATTGTCCCACCTTTGCCTCCCCAGTGCTGAGATTAAAGGCATGTGCCACTATGCCTGGCTACATTCATCTTTTGCAATAATTATGTCTGCCAGATGTAGTGTCATGATATACAGTGAAACGTTGTCTGGAGTGGGGAAAAGCTTTTACTTGCCTTAATATTTTCCAATTTTTTCCCCATTCAGTGATTAAAAAAAAAAAAAAAAAAACCTTAAAGCTGGATGGTGGTGGCACTTGCCTTTAATCCCAGCACTCAGGAGGCAGAGGCAGGCGGGTCTCTGAGTTCGAGTACAGTCTGGTCTACAGAGTGAGTTCCAGGATAGTCTCCAAAGCTACACAGAGAAACCCTGACTCAAAAATAAATAAATAAATAAATAAGATTCATGTTTATTATCTTTAATTATATATTGTGTATGTGTCTGAGTTCAGCTATGTACACATGAAAGAAGAGCCCTTGAAGGCCTGAAGCCACAGATTCTCTGGGCCTGGACTCCAAGGTGGCTGTGAACTACCAGATGTGGGTGCTTGGTACCTTTTGCAAAAGCAGTGTTCTCTTGGTAGCTGAGCCATCTCTTCAGCCCCAAGGTCTTCCTCTTATCAGCCCCCCCCCACACACACACACACACAGGGTTTCTCTGTGTAGCTTTGCGCCTGTCCTGGATCTCGCTCTGTAGATCAGGCTGGCCTTGAACTCACAGAGATCCACCTGCCTCTGCCTCCTGAGTCCTGGGATTAAAGGTGTGTGCCACTACCGCCCGGCCGGCCTTCTATTCTTAATCCATGTAATCTCCTTTGGTTTGCAACACAAGAAACTCCTCACTTTCTCACAGTGATACCAAACTCTCTTCACCATTAAATTGCTGATACTTTCTATTTCAGACCCTCCTTAATCTCCTTGCCTGTAAACTCCCATTATTGTAGCTCAGTCATTAAACTCTTCCCCACTAGGATAGAAACTTTAGCACTTACCTCCAAAGCCATGACTTAGGGCGTCTTCCCTACTTGTCAGCCAACCATCTCTCTCCATAAGGTTTTCCCAAAGCCTCTGCTTCCCACAGCTTTCTTCTACATGGCTTTCATTACCACCTTACAGTCCATCTTAATTTTTTTTTTCCTTTTTTAGTGTCTTCACAAAAACCCTACGTTGTGGTCTTCTTGATTTAGGATAATTGCAGTGGCATTTTGGTGTCTCAACAAATGTTTCTCAATTGGAAGGATTTTAAAACTTGCCTTTAAAAAAGGCTTCATTTCCAGTTGCTGATGAATTCCATGCTACATGAAAAAAAATACAAGAATGAGAGAGAAATAATGTTCAGTTAGCGCAGCTGACAAGTATTAGTTGAAGTGCTCAGTGGATGCCTCCCAGGGTAAACAAATAATGAAAGAAAAGTTGTGCTTTTTCTTTTTGCAAATAAAAGGGTTTGAGGCAGTCATACTTTGACAACAAAGGAGGACATCCTGAACCTGTGGAGTAAATAAGCCTGAGTTATGATTTACGGGAAAAGAGAGGGAGTAATGACTATAGGCGTCAGGGTCACTGGACTCTGGGCCTCAGGAAATTCGAGTGAAGAGAGGCATCCACTCCAGTCGGCTTCTCTGGAAGAGCTAATGAAGACTAACTAAATGTGAGAGAAATAAAAGTCGGAACCAGACTTGGCTCTGGAGAAGATGGCCAGCTAGTGTACACCAGCAACATTTGCACTCAGTGACTAAGTGTGGTACAAGACCAGTTTGGAAGTTATTCGGGAACAGGGGAGGGAGTCTATTTTTTTGTTTTTTTGAAATAGGGTCTCATTCTGTAGGTTGAACTCAGCAATTCTCTCACCTCAGCACCTGAGTACTGGAATTACAGGTATGAACCACCACGCCTACTGACAATGTCATCTTAAAGAGAGAACATTTCATTTGATCTGTATGTGTTTATTACCTTTAGAAGAGAACTGTTAGGCCTGGAAGAGCAGGCCTATAATCCTAGCTACCTGGGACCTGAGGTAGGAAGGTCAAAAGTTGAAGACCTTGGCCAGTGAGATGGCTCAGTGGGTAAAGACGCTTGCCGCCAGGCCTGGCAACCTAGGTAGAGTTCCCAGAAGCCACAAGGTAGGAGAAAACTGACTGATTCCCACAAGCTACACACACACACACAATCGATCAAGCAACCAATGTAATATGTAATTAAAAAAAACTTGGGGTTGGGGATTTAGCTCAGTGGTAGAGCGCTTGCTTAGCAAGCACAAGGCCCTGGGTTCAGTCCTCAGCTCCAGAAAAAAAAAAAAAAATTTAAATTCAAGTCCAGCCTGGGGTACAGGGTTAATTCAAGCCCAATCTGGGTAATTTAGCAAGAACTGTCTAAAATAAAAATGAAAAGAAAAGGGGGTGGAGCTGGGTATGCAGGTTAGTGGTGGGGAGCTTGTGTGGCATGCATGAGGCCCTGCGTCCAATCATCAATACTGTACAGGAGGGAAAGAGAAAGGAAAAGCAACCACATCCTGATTCAGCCTTCTCTTTCCCTAGGAACTAAAACTCCTAAGCTGCATCCTACTCAAAACTTACAAAGACTCAACAGAGGGCTAATTTTACAATGTTCCCAACAAGGACTCAACAGAGGAAATTTTGGAGAGAGCTTCAATTATACATCTATAATTTTAAAAAATATATAGAACCTATCAAATGATACTATCAAGTTTATGAATACATAAACACAGAGTAAAACTATGTAAAGACACACTAGGTACCGGTACACCACATTCATGACTGCCGTTACTTCTGAAGTCAGATAGAGGAGGAGACAGACATCTGGGAAGAAGAAAGAGGAACTCAACTTTATTTCTAAGGCTTGTTCTTTTACTTAAAGTTATCTGGCCAAGCATGATCACGCACACCTGTAATCCCAGCACCTCCCTGCTGTCAGAGCTGCCCAAAGAGGTATCTCTTCTCAGGTAGAAGCCTCTACTGTTCCCTTCGATTTTGTGAGTCAACTATGAAACCCCAAAGCCTTTGTTGGGCTCTTTGGAAAAAAACAAACAAACAAACAAAAACAAAATAATAGTAAGGGAAACTGTGATACTCTTCCAAATACCTTCTAAGTTATCAAATGCTAGAAAAGTTAAGGGCCAGATGAGGAGCTTGTAGCTATTCCGTTACAGGCTTAAAACTGGTGTAGCAGAGAAGAGAAAACGGTTACACTGGGAACACCGGCTCCCGGGTTCTAACACCTATAACTGAAGTTCATCAATGCAGGACTGTCTTCTACTCCTTTTAGCCCCTCCTATCTAGTCTTTCATGCCCCTCCCCCCACCATCACAGCACATAGAATGCCTAGTTCTTTACACAGAGTAAGCGTTCTTAAATGTTCTAATCAATGACAGTGTCACAATGGGCCTATTAATAGCGTCACCAAGACTTGAACAGTAGAAGGCCTCTAGTTGGTCCAAGTAGGTAAGCCACAACCTCTTGAAGTAGGCTTGCAGCTTCCCAGTGGACGCTTTTATTCGCATTTGCCTATATTCTGTGAAAAACAGAAGGAATACAAACAGATCACCCAAATTTTCAAAATGTTTGCCAAAAGGCAAAGTGATCCCGACGGTGAGTCCGACTCAGACAACGAATTCAAGGATAGTGCCATGGTGAAAAGAAAGTCCCGAGGCGGTCATGAGGATCCAGAGAACATTAAACTCGAAATGCCACTGTCCGTAAAAGCAGTCATCAATAAGATTGAGCAGGCGCAGCTCCTTCGGGCCAAAGAGGTAAGTAGTCGATTGGTTTACAGACCACATCTTGTATTACTGGGTGAATTTTTTGCTTGAAAAGAAAACACTTTACACTCAAGAGAGCTGACTGAATTTTAGTTAATTTTGACTACAAATGACATTTTTACCAGCCTGACTATGGCTAGCAAGCTCCAGTTCTGTATCAGTCTGTTCACACTAGAATTAGGCAAGACATCTAAGAAATCAATCAGTCAATATGGCTTCACATCTGTAATTCCAGCACTCAGGAGGATGATGAAGGCAGGAGAAGCTGGAGTTCAAACATGAGGCCAAGTTGAGCTGAATAGTAACGAGACCTGTCCAAAAAAAAAAAAAAAAAATCAAAAGGTGGGTTTTCTGGAGATGGTTCAGCTGGTTAGGGCTCTTTCTGCCAAGCCTCACTGCCTGAAGTTGGTCCCCAGAAGCTACACAACAGAAGAGAATCAACTCTCCAACCACACTCTGGCCTCCACACATATGTAGTGGCGCCTGCACTCCCTGCAAGTAAATCCATAAATGTAATCTAGAAACTAAATCAAAGCTGAGGACCCAGTTCAGTGATAGAGCCGTTGGCCAGCGTGAGTTAGCCTCTAGGTTCAACTCCAGCACTGCCAAAGAGGAGAGAGAGGAAATGTTGGTGATGTTGGTACTTTCTAGCTTTCCAGACAGTTTCCTATTCCAGCTTCTCACAACGGGAACACCAGTGTTTACTCTTAACAGCTTTATTGGTTGTCTCAGTTACTTTTCTGTTGCTGGGATAAAACACCATGAGCGAGGCAACGCATAAAAAAGTATTCAGTGTGAGGCTCACAGTTTCAGGGGGTTAGAGTCCGTGATGGTGGATCAAAGGCACCGTGACAGAAACAGCTGAAAGCTTGGATCTTGATCAGCAAGTCTGAGGCAGAGAGAGCTAACTGGGAATGGTGTGGGCTTTTGAAACCTCGAAGCTCACAAAAAGTACTCAAATATATAAGCCTATGGGCCATTCTCATTCAAACCACTACGTTCCGCTCCTTGGCCCCTACAGGCTTATGTCATATCACACTACAAAATTCATGTAGTCCAACTTCAAAGGTCCCCATAGTCTTTTAGTCTTAACACTGTTTAAAAGTCCAAAGGTCAAAGTCTCTTAGGAGATTCAAGGCAATCTCTTCACTGTAACGCCCTATAAAACCAAAATAAAAGAGCCAAGTACGAATTTCCAATACACAATGGCAGAGAACATGCATTACCATTCTGAAAGAGGAATGGGGCAGAGTGAAGAAATATAGGACCAAAGCAAACCTGAAGCCCAGAAGGGCAAACTCCAAATCCTGTAGTTCCTTGTCTCATGTCAGAGGCCTCAGATGGCTCCACCCTTCCAGCTTTGCTGATTGCAGCACACTAACACACTTCCTCCCCTCTTGAGTGGATGCCACTCACTGTCTGCAGCTCCCCTAGGCAGGTATTCCACAGCTCAAGTATCTCCAGCATTGTGGGGTCTCCAGTGCAACCCAGGCTTCAGCTTCCCAGCTTCACACAGAGGCGTCTCAGGCCTCCTTGAAGGGACTTCCTTTCACATGCCTGGCTTCAGTGGCTCTCCTTAACTGTGGCGGAAGATTCCATGAACCCTTTACACAAGTATCCTTCATGACTCTAAAGTCAGAGAACCATGTGGACGACACTGCCTAATTCCGTTGCCGGCTTGGGATGGAGCCCCCTTGAATCACATCGGCATAAGCTTTTCTTTTTTTTATTTTTTCAAAATGTTATGCCTGGATCGTGGGGACCCCCAAAGACCACCACAGAGACCGAATCCCACATGTAAAAGCAAAGAGCGTTTATTTCAAGCTCAGAGCTTGGACTCTGTTGGATTCATCGGTGAGAGCAGAGAGCCCCAAGCCCAGGCAGGGTGGGGTTTTTATCATAGCAGAGGTTAGGTGAGAAGATTTCAAGTGTTCAGGATCCTGATTAGCTGACATTTGTCTAGGGGTAAGGGGAATGTTTAGAATGTCCAGTATTTCCTCTTAGATGCAGGCCCTCCCTGGGTGGGGTCAGATCAAGGCTTTTCCTGGATCTGGGTGTTATATGCCAGTAAGCCTGTCACAGAAGCTGTGTCTGGGCCTCTAAGTCTGTGTGGTCAAGCTGTTTTGGGCCCCTCCACTTGAGAGGGTTTCTCTGTGTAACAGTCCTGGAACTCATAGAGATCCTCCTGCCTCTGCCTCCCAAGCGCTGAGATTAGAGGTACCACAGCCTCCCAACTTGTTGCTTCTACAAATTCCTCAGGTCTTTGGAAGCTTAGCTGGATGGGGTCTTGCCCTGAGGGCACACTTCCCTTTGTTCTGTTTTGGAGCAGGCCTTTCTTTAATTTCCTCGTCTCTGAGCACAGGCCTTGGTTCCAACATTAAATTTCTTGGAATTCTTTTTTTGCTCCAAACTGTACATTTTGTATTTCTTCTTATCCTACTTATTTTTTTCCTTTGTAGACTTGCATAAGTGATTACTAATAACTGAATGAAAAAAGAAAGAAAAGGAGAACAGGACTGCCCTTAAGGGACTGAGGTTTTTATTATAGATACAGGCAAATGCAGAGACGTCTGGGAGAGTCCAGACTGAACATGGCCAGATTGAGCTGGGCCATGTGAGGAGAGAGAAAGAGGGAGAGCAAGAGAGGAGCCACCAACCAAGGGGGGCAGCATGGACCAAGAGGCCAAAAAGACAAAAGGGCCAGAGAGGGTAGATGTAGCCAAACAGCTACATTATATAGGAAAGAGCAGCTGGGGGAGGGCAGCCCAGTCCCTGGGCTGGAGAGGTCAGGGTAGGGGTGGGGTGTGCCAGCCAGGAGGGCCCTGAACAGGTAGGGATCCTGGTGGCCAGTTACTTTGATGTGTTAAGAGGCATCTCAGCTGTTTGTCCTGGGTTTGAATATTAGCCTGTTTTGAAATCTCTTCCCCCAAAGAAATTAGTCCATTACTTTTAAATTTAGCCTGAGGCAGATTCTTGGGACAAGGGGAGAAGGCAGCCACATTTTTTGCCAAAATATCACAAGAATGGCCTCTAGCCCAGTTACTAATCTCGTTCCGATCTGAAACCTCTTGAGTTGGGCCTCCATAGTCCACATTACTCTCAGCACCATTGTCTTCCAAGCTCCTACTAGGCTAGCTCATGAAGTCCTTCTTAGAGTATTCAAACGCTTTCCTAATCCGAAGTCCCAAAGTCTTGCACATTCCTCCAGAAGCCAGCATGGTCAGGCCTGTCACAGCAACACCCACTCCTGGTACCAACTTCTTAGTTTTTGTTTTTGTTTTTTTTTTTTTTTTCCAGAGCTGAGGACCGAACCCAGGGCCTTGTGCTTGCTAGGCAAGCGCTCTACTACTGAGCTAAATCCCCAACCCCAGTTATTTTTCTAATGCTGTGATAAACCACCATGTCCAAGGCAATTTATATATATATAAAAGGTGTTAAGCCAGGCATAGTGGTAATATATCCTTCATCTCAGCACTCAGGTGGCAGAGGCAGGAAAATCTCTGAGAGTTTGAGACCAGCCTGGTCTAAAATACCCTATCTCAGCCAGGTGGTGGTGGCGCACGCCTTTAATCCCAGCACTCAGGAGGCAGAGGCTGGCAGGTCTCTGTGAGCTCAAGGCCAGCCTGGGCTACAGAGTGAGATCCAGGACTGCTGTGGGGTGTCCTGTATGCTGTGAATATATGTTGCTATAATTGATTGATAGATAAAATGCTGATTGGTCAGTAGCCAGGCAGGAAGGATAGTGTAGGCGGGACAAGCAGGGAGGAGAATGCTGGGTAGAAGAGGGCTGAGTGAAGAGATGATGCCAGCCTCCACCATGAGAAGCAGATGTTAAGAAACCGGTAAGCCTCGAGCCACGTGGCAACATATAGATTAATAGAAACGGGTTGATTTAAGATATAAGAACTAGATAGCAAGAAGCCTGCCACAGCCATACAGTTTGTAAGTAATATGTCTCTGTGTGTTTACTTGGGGGACGCTAGTGGAAGATGCTAGTGGGAGAGATTTGTCCCAACTGCTGGCAGGACGGGACACAGGAAAACTTCAGCTACACAGGACAGGCACCAAAACTACACAGAGAAACCCTGTCTTGAAAAACAAACAAACAAACAAACAAACAAAAAACAAATAAAATTCTCTCTCTCTCTCTCTCTCTCTCTCTCTCTCTCTCTCTCTCTCTCTCACACACACACACACAAACATACACAAAAGAACCTCACACACTCCCAAAATAATCCACAAAAGTACAAAATTTGAAACCAAACTATACAAGCAACAAACCAGTAAGACAAAAAAAAAAATCCCTCAAAAATCTCTATGAGATTCAAAGTCTACAAAAATACCATTGAGTTAATTTTGTGTTGGCCATCTACTCTGTGAACTCTACTTTGAAGTGGGCTAAATATACTTAGTGAGACCCCATTGGAGAAGACTAATTTTTCCTTTGCAAGCAGGTACCAATTGCAGATAGCGTCTTGGTTAGGGTTGGGAGGCCATGTCTACTTCCCCTTTTCAATGCTGGGACCCCACTGGGCTTGAACCTGTGCAAGCCCTGTGCATGCTGCCACAGCCTCTGGGAGTTCATCTGGAAGACTGTTTCCTTCGAGTCATCCACTACTTCTGGCTCCTCTTCCAAATACCTTGATCCCTGAGGGGAGGGTTTGATGAAGACCTCCCATTGAGGACTGAGTGGCCCACTCTCGTTGTCTGCATGTTGTCCAATCCTGGGTCTGTGTTAGTTTCCATCTACTTTAAGAGGAGACTCCTCTGATGATGGCTGAGCCATGCACTGATCTAAGACGCCAGCAGAATATCGTTAGGAATCAGTTTGTTGCTATTGTTCTGTTCTGCCCAGATGGCAGGTATTGGTTTTAATGCGGCAGCACAGTGTTATTCATCAAGCAGCACTGTCACCGTGTGAGAAAAGCCAGGAGGTACTACAAAATCCACTATAAGAATTTTATTAGGAGAAGGGAGGGACAGAAGAGAAGGTGACCAGGCCTGTGGAAAACATATGCATTGGGGGGGAGAAGGGGGAGGAGTCTGTGTCCTGCTTTTTTTTTTTTTTTTTTTTTTAAGATTTATTTATTATGTATACAGTATTTCCTGCAGGCCAAAAGAGGGCACCAGATCTCATTATAGACGGTTGTGAGCCACCATGTGGTTGCTGGGAGTTGAATTCAGGACCTCTGGAAGAGCAGTCGGTGCTCTTAACACTGAGCCATCTCTCCAGCCTGCGTCCTGCTTCTCATGGATTCCCCTGCACATGCATATATGGGCTTATGGAGCTGCACCATGCATGTGCATAGATTGCATGATCATGCTGTGAGCAAATTACAGGATTAAACAGCGCACTGATGACATAGGACATAAAGCCTCTTGCTTGGCTACTGAACTGCGCGTGTACTGTCATGTAGCTGGGGAAGTGGCAAGGAATTCCAACATTCTAGACTCTTTGCTTATTATAAAAAAAAAAAAGGCTGGTGAACAGGAATAGGGGCACTGTGTCTCCTGAGAACTGCTTCCAGCTGACTTGGTGGGCGTCGGTTGACTCTTGGGGTGGGGTAGGGAAGGGAGCTTCTGAGGTAGCCCGGCATCCTGGGATGGTGGACTGTCATCTGCTGCCTTGGAGCCATCCATCATCTTTCTCGGATTGGGACTCTGGCTGCTTATGTCTAAGAGGGTGCTGGTGAGACAGAGAAAAGCTTAGAAAAAAAAAAGAATTATATATATTTTTTTCCTTTGGTGAATCCCAGGGTGAGGGAGGTGGTCCTGGGACCAGAAAAGTTTGGGTTATACTTATCTGAAGCAGATCTGACCTGTCCAGATGGATTCAAGCTGGTTTCTGGAGATCAGAAGAATTTTTAAACATATTAAGAAGCAGCCATGAGAAATTTAAAATCTTGGACTGGTGACCATGATATTGTAATATTTTAGTACTTTGCTATACTTGGTTAGTGTTAGAGAGAGAGGGGGGGGGGAGAGGAGAGAGAGGAGAGAAAGAGAGAGAGAGAGATTTGGAACATGCTTTTAATTTTTACCTGAGATAAGCCTTATCTGAGACAGATTATGTTAAAGCCTGTTTCCTTTATTAGTTTAGCATCTAGGAGACACAGGTGATCAATTACTGAGGGCTAACAGTAATAGATGGTTATATTAAAGTCTGTTTTTTGCAGAGCCCAGACCCTTTTGGGTCTGGGGGTGTAAATACCTTTGGACTGTTACTGTTCCTTACTGCCTCGGTATACTTGATGGTTCTTGGCCTCCAGCTCTATGGTGGTCCTGTAACAATTAGCTGAGTAGTTAATTAGAAGAGGGAACCAGGAGGGAAGAGCTTGTGGGGTGAGACCTCATTATTCTGGAATTGGTGACAAGGCGGTGGATCCTGGTGTCCTCTGGATCTTGAGAGAGAGCAAGGCCCTGTCTGTGTCTCTGTGCATGAGGAGGAAAAGAGGCCCTGATGACAGGTCTGGAGTGAGGCAAATGGGGGGAGCAAACGAAATGAGAAATGAAAGCTCCTACCTTAGCTAGAAAATCTCTTCCTATTAGGTACCCCTGAAAATACAATTAAGTGGTGGGGTCTGGTGAGGTAGGTAAGGCTGTCCCCCTACCCCGACGATAGGGAAATGAGAAGGAAAGGTGGGACCCCAAAAACTCCCTTAGGACTGAGTAAGTGGCTCAGTGTCCAAAAGGAAGGAAATGGATTGCCCTGATATTGCAATGGCTACCCTGGTTCCCAATGAGCCCGTGGCCAAGCCGAGGAGATAGCTGGAGGGTGGGTTCTCTGCTCTCACCGATGGGATAAGGGCTGGGGGCATACGTACCCGGAGGACCCCCCGGGGGTCCAACGGCATTCAATGCTTCATCGAGGATGAGTTATGGTGTACCAGCGAGAAATATATCTCAGGCTACAGTCGTGGGAAATGGCAAGGATTGGAAAGGGAAAACTCACCAATCTGAGCAGCCGGGCAGTCGTAGATGGAGCAAAACCTTGGCACAGGTTCCCTGTGAGCCCAGAGTCCAGGCAGGGTAGGGATTTTTTCATAGCAGAGGTTAGGGTGAGGGGATTTCCAGGGTTCAGGACCCTGATTGGCTGACATTTGTGTAGGGGTATAGGAAATATTTGGAATGTCAGGTATTTCTTCTTAGATACAGGCCCCACTGGGTGGGGTCAGCTTATGGCTTTTCCTGGGTCCAGGTGTTGCCTGCCAGAAGCTGTGTCTGGGCCTCCAAGCCTGTCATGGCAGCTGTGTGGTCAAGCTGTTTTGCCCCCTGCCCCATAGTTCCTTTAGCAGAACAATAGTATTTGGGTTCACCTGGGCCCATGGCCTATCAGCCTCAGGTTCTTGACCTTCCCAGCAGTGTCAGGCATGGATTACATATCACAGAATGGAACGCATTTCAATTAGAAAAAAGCCTCCATAAGATTGGGCTTCAGGCAGTGGTGGCATAAGCATTTAATCCCAGCACTGAGGAGGCAGAGACAGGTGGATCTCTGTGAGTTTGAGGCCAGCCTGGGCTACAGAGCGAGTTCCAGAATAAGCTTCAAAGCTACACAGGGAAACTTTGTCTCAAAAAAACAAACAAACAAACAAACAAAAAAAGATTGGATTGTAGGCAAGCCTATAGAGCATTTTCTTAATTAGTGATTGATGGGGGAGGGCCCAGCCCATTGTGGGTGGTGCTACCCCTGGGCAGGTGTGTTCTATAAGAAAGCAGACTGAGCAAGCCAGTAAGCAGCACCCCTCCATGTTTTCTGTATCAGTTCCTGCCCTGTTTGAGTTCCTGTCCTGACTTACTTCTATGATGAACAGTGATGTGGAAATGTAAACCAAATAAACCCTTTCCTCCCCAACTTGCTTTTCGGTCACAGTGTTTCATCGCAGCAATGGAAACCCTAAGGCATTGTTAGGGTTACTATTGCTGTGATGAAACACCATGACTGTGGTGGTTTGGATAAAAATGCAGTTTCAGAACTGAATCCGTGATCACCAAGGTGGGGAACATGGCAGTGAGGAAGCAGGCATGGTGCTGGAGTAGCTGCTGAGAACGTACATGCTGGGGCAGCAATCAGGGCAGCAAGTGAGCCTGGGCCTGGCGTGGGCTTTTGAAATCTCTATGCCCATTTCCAGTGACACACCTCCTCCAACAAGGCCACACCTCCGAACCCCCTGAACAGTTCCACCAACAGCAACCAGCATTCAAATATATGAGCCTAGGGTGGTCACTCTCATTCAAACGCCACAGATCCCTTCTCTTTTTCTTGTCTAATTGCTCTAGCTAAGAATGTATGCAAGATGTTGACCAGAGCATAAACAGTTTGCACTTTGACTCCTAGATTCTACAGGAAAC